>PVHP010019789.1:0-31420 GCA_004024765.1 Zapus hudsonius
GGAGGAACGAGGGACCCACAGCCACAGACATTCAATCTACACAGGATAAGCCAGTGAGACAGAAACCAACGATCTTCGACACAAAGACCCCTAAACTCACGATCTTAAAGCAGCCTTAATACTCATCCACCATGACTCAGGGAACTGAGCGGAAGAGGGGGAGGAAAGATTGTGAGAGCTGTGGTGGGGGAGACTATCCACAGGCATGGCACCCTTCAGTATCAACACACTTGGGCCATGAGGACCGGGCTAAGTACTAAGCTATCCAGGGTCCCCTGCCACAGGGACTGATCCAGACGGCCCACGGAGGAGGATATCCAGCTGATTGGGGATGAGGAGGAGGGCATTGGGGAATTGGGGATAACAACTCATTGTTTGCCCACTGAATAATGTAACTCATTATGGACAATAAATATATATTTAAAAAAATATCTAACTTTAATAGGGCGTGGTGACATCTTTAATCTCAACATTCAGGAAGCAGAGGTAGGAGGATCTCCATGAGTTTGAGGCTACCCTGAGACTACAGAGTGAATTCCAGGTCAGCCTGGGCTAGAGCAAGACCCTACCATGTGAAACCAAAAAAAAAATCTAATTTTGAATATTCCTTGTATATATGCATCCACCACATGTGGCCTAACTTAATTAATGGTTCAGAACAAAGGGATTCATGATCTGTAGCTTTTATCCCTCAGGTTTGAGTTCCCCTAAGTTAGCTCTCTAAGGGGGTGATGGGGTTCTGCTGAAGTCTCTTCCTGTGGAGAGCTTGATCCTGTGATGGTTCAAGTAAACATGCTTCTACCTTTGTTCGTTCCATCTTGCGAGGTCTTTCTCTCCTGAAATTCAGAAGAAATCTCTTTTCTTCTTTACTGATTGTGAAAGTAGGTGACTTTCTGTTGTAGCAGCGGCTAATTTTGTTTAAATGTTTGGAGAGAGACTCATCCATCAGTTCCATTCATAGAGTTTCCACCTCCATTTTACTGCTTCTGAAGAGCTTCAACATTTTCCTTCTGTTTCTTTCCATTTTGAAAGGACCACAGAACTTAATGCCTTCAGCCTCACTTTTCTTGAATAACTTGTCCTTTTTCCAGTTGAATGAAACGGAAAATAAGTGAACAACTGAAGTAGCACCTTCAGTTTCTGGTACCAGGAGGTATAGTCGTTTTAAGGGAAAAGAGTCTGGGTTTGATATGTGGATATAGATTTTACTTCTGGCCTGGTAGAATAGAAGGTGACAGAAAGGAGAGCCACAAAATAAGGCCTCAAGCCGAGAATAACAATGGTTTTGTTATGTTGTCCACCCCAGGACCTATTCTGCTATTTTCATAGCATACTAAGTGATTTCACATCTGCAAGTAATTAGTTGCAAAATAATCTATCTTGGGACTGTGGGCTAGAGAGGGTTGGGCAACAGGCTTTCCAACTGTGCTCCAGCAATGTGTAAATCATGTATCCCTCGGCCTTTGCCTGCATTCGCAACGCAAGCACATCATTTGGATATAGGCTGGTCCTGCAAAATGACGAACATAGCTCTTGGTTTGGTTTGAGAAACTAATTGTCAACAATTATTCATCAAATTCCATACAGCCACTGTTTCTACAAAGCTGCCTCCCAATGTTATTTTAATTATTTTTCACAACACCCAGAGAAGATGGGAGAGGTAAGATCTTTATCTGATAGTAAGTAGCCCATTAAACCTAATTAGTCAGGAGATGCCATGATATGGTGTTTTTTTTTTTGCAAGAATTTATTAACAGTTCATTAAACTGTAATAATACACACTGACAAGCACAAAAAAATAAACAACTCTCTTAGAGTCATAGCTCATCAAGACATCACATAACACACACATGTGACCAGCCCCTGGGTCAATACTTCCATATCACCCCCTCCTTAATTCGTGACAGGAATATTTGAATGATTTTGAACAGCAGCAGAGTCAGGGCCTTGTGATACATGAACGCATTGCACACACCTACCTGCCTGTAACATTTCAGAACTGATCTTGACATGATGGAATGCTCTGCCCAGAAGGAAAATGATCAAGGAGTGAAGGCTGTCTATCCAAGTGGACGAATGCTCCCTGACTTGGGACTCACTTGCTGATTCCAGTGGATAAAGGAGGGCTGTGTGGAATATTGCGATGAGTTTTATCCATTTCTATCAGAACTGACCGAACCTCAAGTCACATAAAAGATAAAATTTTTAAGTCTTAGGATTTTGTGACAAGGAGGAATCCTTTTTCTTCTCCGAACCTTTAAAAATTAGATCTTAAATACTCATTTTAAGATAAGTTTGGTTCCTTCTCAGCTAGGGCGAAGGCCTGGCCAACATGCATTTTCTAAAGCCATTCCGTTCCTGTGTTTGGCTGAGCCGTTCTATCACTTTCCATGGGAGGGTCCACCTTGGGCTCAGTTAAGGGAAATGACATTTCACTTGAACACAAGGCTAGTGTCGAATGGAATTCCCCCTTGAAGCAACGAGTCCCCAAGGAGGAAATCTTGGCTGGCGAGTACACTGCTTCCCTGAAGATGGGCAGCCCTCGCTCCAGCTGGAGCCGGTCCTGAGGTACATGATGGACGCTTCCTCTTCCAGGGCCTCATCATTACTGACCACTGTTTGAAGACTTGGAAGCTAGTGGGCAACTTGTGACTTCACTGAAATCACTGTTGGGACTTGTACACATGGAGGGATAAGCCACAGATTATCCCCAGGTTGGCTGGCTTTTTAAAAGTGCATGTAAAGTGTATGTACATATTTAGATATTTATTTAGAGACAAGATTCTATGCAGAAGCATATGCTAGACTTGAACTTCTAATCATCCTGCTTCCACTACCAGATCCTGCTCTCAGTATTGCCTCTAAATGGACCCCACTGTACTTGGTGTAACAAGCTCTGTGCTGGAGAAGCCTTTCTCTTTGGAACGGATGTGTGTTCCCCAGCTAACCCCTAAACCCACTGAGCTCAGAAGCTTCACGTGAAGGGGTCTACTGAGGTGTTGAAAATTAAGTAAGCATAAATCTTACGAAACTGAAGTCATTGAAGTAAGAACACCCAGAGACCCTTCTAGAAGATATTGAGAATGTTCTACTGAGGTTTGTCTCATCTCTCTCACTTCTGCAATTCCAGGGACACTACCAAGATGGGACTTCCTAATCTGCTTCAGAAGCTCCTGTTATCTTTAAAAATGGCAACTAGGTTAAAGCCAAAGTATACATAAGAATCCTCTTTAAAAACTCACGTTTCTTCCTTCGAAAAATAGTTTTGACTCTCTTCTGCAGACAGATGTGCTGGTGGAGCTATACCTATTGTTCATTTCTAATTCTAGCCTATGGATTCATAAAACTGTGGATCACAAATATAATCTGCAGTGTGACTGCGAGGTCAGTTGTACAATGACTGAACGAACATATGGAGAAGGACATATTTATTACTGTGATTTGACTATGCTACATGTTATAAATAATTTCACGTGTTTGGAAAAAAAGCATTGCAAGTTCTGATGCTGGTGTTGACCTATGCACTGCTTTCTCCACACTGATCCAAAAGTTTAACAGAGATCCTAAAAAAATACAGGCTCACGTTCAATGATTAACCATCTAGGCCAGCTATTTGAAACATTTTTTTCAAATATTTTTTCAAATAAGATGTTGTCTAGCAACTGTGAAATAGTGGTCACTTACCTCCATAGGGAATATTTGGAAGACACACATCTCTCTTGTCATGAGGTATACATGATACTTTGGGAGGCAACGCATATGGGATTGGATAACTGAACATGAGGGTCATGAAAAATTTGGCAACAGTAAAATGCTTCTGAATGCTCAGTGATCAAAAATTCATTCAAAATCAGCTTTGGCAGGTAATCAAGGTTTTGCCAATCTACATTGTTTTGGCGACCTCATGGGTTTCCCTGGCCAACAGCTTGCTGGAGGAGCAACCCAATTCTGGGCCTGGGATTTATCAGCCAGAGGCCATGGTTTTATTCCCCTTATATCTGGACTGCTCCCACCCTCCCTCTTTATTGATGGTTCTATCTTATAGATTTTATAGTTTTATCATGTATGTATGATAAATAACCTCCTGGTATATTTTGATTGTTTTATCACTTTTAGTCTCCTTTATTCTAGAATAGTATTTTTGCTCTCATTTTACGAGGAAAAAATATTGACACTGTGTGTGTGTGTGTGTGTGTGTGTGTGTGTGTGTGTGTGTGTGTGTGTGTAACTTTTGTGTGTTCAGGCCACTTATGTAAACGGCCCTAAACTAGAATTTGTCTTAAGTCTTTCTAAATGATTCAATCAGATTAGATTTTTTTTTATCAAAAACAAAAAGAAAACACTATATGTTAAATTTCAGGCTATTTCTCCCTCCTATTTTCAAATGCATGCTATTTAATTAAGTTTGGAGTATTGGCATTTTCTTATATTTTGTTATTTTGGGGAAGGAAGGATATTTGGTTTTGTGCTCTATTTTCTTCTTATCATTTTATTTTAAGACAGGGTCTTGTTATGTAACCTAGGCTAGCTGAGGACTCGGGATCCCCATGTCTAAGCTTCTTGAGTGAGGGGATTACAAGTGTGCCCCACCACTGTGGGCCTCTCTTTTCTTCTTAGAGTGCAATTGTGTGGATTGTTTGTGTTTACTCTTTGTTCTGAGAAAATTTCTTTCTCTGAACCAGTAACATCTGTCAGACAGACATTGAAAATCTGCCCAGACACTAAGGATTAGGATGGTCAGTAAGACTTCTAAATTCAAGAATGTCCTCTCCTGTTTGTGAAAGTTTCATTTAAAATTTCACCTCTTTGGAAATGGTGGCCATGTGTCTTTAGCTTTGGGACTCTCATTTTTATGGTCCTCCTAATTTCCCATTTTCTTTTTTCTTCACCACCAAATCCTGGAAAGTTGCCCCCACAAGGTCACCCCTTCTCCTGCCCAGCACATCCCTTCCAGAGAATTCCACTTTCACAATTTCTGTGGACCTTTGCCCTCCTCCTTTGGGGTTCTCACTACCCAGTTTCTTCCCCTTGCAGAGTGTTTCCCATTTAGAATTAGACTCTTTTTCTGGATTCATTATTTTATGCTTTCCCACGTTAGCCTCCCTTTTTCCTTTCTCCTTTTCTGAACTGGTTCTGTGCTTAGTCGTTTATTAGCTTCTTCAGATATGTTTCAAGTTTGCCTTCTCCCTTGTCTCTTCATTTTGTGACGTGCATGGGTGCATTGGTTTTTCTCATCTTGTTAATCTGAATAGTTTTCTGGAATAGTGATAGACCAGAAGATAAGATATTTATTTCCTTCTGAGTTTTATTTCCACAGTTATCATCACATGTCTCTTTGACTTCCTCGTTAACTTTATATCACTGAACTTCCCCAGTAGGTGCTATCCGTAATTGTCAATGCACCATAATGCTTTGGCCTGTGGATGTGTCTTGCTGTGCTCTGTTCTTTTCTTGGTTGGAAATATACATGTTTGCCTGAAAAGATCCAGCTCAGGCCACTGTGAGATATGAACACTTGGCCCAGAAGAAGCAGACCATAAATTATTGCAGAATCAGTGATTCAAAAGAAAAATGGACTAAATAATGGTGTTCAATTGTGAAAAAAACTGAAATATATTTTTAAATGTTTAAAAAAAACCCTATAAATCCCATATTCTAAAGAAGTTTTATGAGCCATTTAGTAGTTTACTTGCAACATACCCGAAATAAACAACTTGGTGTTATCAGATTGGAAAAGCATGATGATTATAAGTTGGCTGCTTGGTGGTGTCACAATTCAATGATGGTGCCTTAGAGTATGGGTCATGAAAAAGAGCTTCCATCTTAGGGTAACTTCTGTGTAGGAACTGCTGGGAATGGTAACCATATGACCTTGTCTGTTCCTTTTCTTCCTGTTGATGGTGATGACTGAACCAGAGAAATGAATGAGCCTTGGAGCCCTGGATGTGGCCAGTCCCCATAAATCATTTCTTCCATTGTCTGGCTACATCTGGGCATCCACAGTAGTTTATTTCCAAAGTATATAAAAAAGTAGAGGCCAAGGGTGTAATCTTGGAGCTATTTAAATTGAGTGGCTCCAGTTAAGACAAGCAGCTGTTCCCAATTATTAGCCCATATATTCTAGGTGCCAGGGAAAACCCACAAGGGTGTCACTAAATTGAATTTTAAAATGACATTTTGTTCAGATGAAAATCTGCTAGCTGTTGTTTTTTTCCCCAAAGACTGGTCTTCTACTGAACAAGTTAGCAGCTCTCTTGTTATGCATGAGTCATTGCTACTGCCTGTAAAGGGGTCTAAAATATGCCATAGGCTTTTCAGGGAGTGTGAGGTTACCTTTCAAGGGGTCCTTGGTAAATTCTGTTAGGCTGAAATGACTGTATGATCACTGCAATGACGGGGTGTCGTGGCAAAGCGTGATTCCAAGTGATTCCGTGCATACTGGCATCCTTTCGTTGGCCCTGTCGGAACATGGGACTTGTAGCACATTTCTATTCCAGGAAGCAGATCTTTCTCTTTCTGAACCAAGAATTGCTTCTGCAGATAAATCCTTGAAAATCATGAGCCCCTAGTAATGACAAGCCACTCTTTCAACATTAAATTTCAATCAGCGAATGTCCTAGTGTCCGTTCGATCTCTTTCCACTGTGGTCTGAAGACACACATTCGGGAGTCATGTTGCCTGGGGTTAGATCTTTGCTTCATCTTCTATGTCGTGTGACTTTAGACATTAGTTAATTCTTTCTAAAAGTCTTCACTTCGGGACTGGAGAGATGTCTCAGCGGTTAAGGCGTTTGCCTGCAAATCCAAACGACTGGGGTTCAATTCCCCAGTACCTGCATAAAGCCAATGTACAAAGTAGTGCATGCATCTGGAGTTTATTTGACAAGAGGCCCTGGTGTGCCCATTCTCTCTCTCCTCTCTCTCTCTTCTTGCAAAAATATAAATAAAATATTTTTAATTAAAATTTTTATAAACTTAATTTCATTAATAATAATTAGATACAGTGTATTAGTAAGTCTTGTGATGTTACCCCCATTTTCCTCCTCCCTGTCCCCAACCCACTGGGGTCCCTGCTTGGTGGAATTGCTTGAACCCGTCCATAGGATAGGGGGTTATGAATTGTACACGAAGTAGGCAGGTTTTTTTCTTTGTATGTTGTTGAAGGGGGCAATGTCTCGATATTCTCCCCCACCATGGCTCTTACAACCTTTCCGCCCCCCTCTTCCACAAATTTCCATGATCTTCACTTTTGTCATTGATAAATTGAAGGCAATAAACAGCTTAATAGTTGTTGTGGGGATTTAATCGGGTTATCCATTCAAGGTGCTTATCAAATGTTTGTGGCCAGTTCTTTTTCTCTGCCTGTCCATTCTCACTGACCCTTCTCCTCCTGCAGCAGGGATGCATACATGAAATGAGAACACTGTTCTTATTTATCTGGCTCCATTTATTGATGCTCTTTTCTCATCAAAGTAAACTCTCTTTATTCCCTCACCATGTGTGGATATTTATGGAAATGTTGGAGCAGCTACTTCACAATACACAAAGCTAAGGGTATCCTTTGTTAAGCTAATGGAAACACATCCTGGGGTCACTGGCCAAGTTGAATGTCGCTATACACAGGTTTCATAAGTGACTTTAGTCAGTGAAAAATTCCTTATTGTATACACTTTCCCTTGGTGACTTCAGGAACTTAAGCTTGAGAAAATTCCATTCAGTACATGTCGATCTGAGTCAGGAAAGAGGTATATGTGATTCCGTATTCTTCAGAGAAATAGATCAATAGAGTATTTATTTTTGCAAATATGAAAATGGCCCATTTAGTTAGTTGTCAGGGCTGGTGAGTTTCTCTGTTGAAGCGCATGGAAAAGCTCTTTGAACAGCAGCACAATTTATTTAGTTGTTCTGCTTTACTGCAGTGAGGTGCCAAGCTGGCTCCAGAGAAGTCTTGCCATGTGGTGCCTAGGAGTCTACACTCTAAATTGAAAGCCTGGGCTGCTCTCTGTCCTTTCTTTAGCAAGAGCAAGAAAGCAGCCCCAGGAAAGCAGGCCTTTTATGTTACACAAATGAATTCGTAATAGTTGATGTTTATAGTGTTTTTACACACAATTTTTATGACTTGTTTTACATCTGTGGGTTTCCTAGAGTGTATGTCCCTGAGTTCAACATGTCCTTTTTATTCCACAGGGCCTAACTGTATTTGATATGTAGCATCTGATATGCTATCTTTCATTACACAGAACCCTTTGATCTCCACAGAGGAAAGGCACCACATAAGTGCAGAACTCCATTATAATCATACAGACATTGGCTTTATAGGTGAGGTCCAGCTTAGCACACAGACAGAAAGGGATGTGCTAGGCTGTGAATGCTAACGTCCAGGTATCTTTTCAAGGTGGACTTAAGACATTGACGTTTTGAGTATGCATTTAATTGAAGTAAACACACATGCAAAAAGTCTACTTATTCTAAGTGTCTCACCTTATTGAATGCACACAGAGATGCGATACTTAGATCAAGGACAGAACATCACAGTGTCCCTCCTGCCCTTCCCCACTTCCACACACTTGCAAGGTCTCATCCATTCTCACTTCTGCCAGCATAAATCATTTTGCATGATTTTGAACTAACTTCACTTGGCTTAAAACACACAGAATAGACTCTGGGTCTGACTTTCCCCCCTTAGCTTCTTGTTGGTGCAATTCCTTGTCTATGTAGCAATTCTTCAGATCTGTTTTCCATGCAGCATTTGATGGTACACAATACTACATTCGTCAATTCAACCACTGAGAGATACTATTTCTAATTATTGGTTATTATATACTATTGTAGTACCTGACCAAAAGCAGCTGATGCAAGAAAAATATTGAGTTTGGCTTATAGTCTCAAGGGGAAACTCCACGATGGCAGAGGAAAACATGGCATGAGCAGAGGCTGGACATCGCCTCCTTGCCAATATCAGGTGATCAACAGCGGTAGGAGATTGAGCCAAACTCTGACAAGGGGAAGGCCCAATAACACACCTTCTTCCCTGAGGCTTTACCTCCTAAATTTCCATCAGCTTGGTAACAAGTGCCATATTTTGGCATCAGGTGACCTATCAGTTATACCAGCTAAGTCTCCGTTACTTACCAGGCATTGTTTATTTTTCAGCCTTTGCTTCTTCCAGTGTCCAAGCAGGGTTCTTTCTCCTCTTTAGCCAGTGAGGGTGTCTGTCCACTAGAAGTGGTTTCTCTTTCTCTTCTTAGCTATCTTTTGGTCTGCAGAGGACTCCAATTAGGAGAAAAGAAAAGAACTAAATATGAAATCCACTTTAAATCTGAGCTCCATTAGCAATTTAAAGCTTCTCCTACATAAACCTTTCTTTGAAAATGACTTCTAGTTTCCATCCCCTGCCCTGTGTCTGCTTTGGATGGTGGCTGGTGGAACCTATATTTGGTCTTATGGGATAGTCCCTGGATATGCATCAAGGCCCTGCTGGATAGGCTCTGGTCCCATCTGACCACAGCTATGTGTTGCTACTGTTATCCCTGGACAAGCTTGCCCTATGGCCTCTTTTCCTCATGTCTGTAGCTGATGAACATGTCCCCTAGTCTTCAACTCTGTGACAGCTGGAATCTGAAATGTCCCTAACAGGCTCATGTTTGAACGCCTGATCCTTAGTTGGCGACACTATTTGGGAGGTTCTGAAACCCTGGGAAGTTGGAGCCTCACTGGCAGAAGTGGTCAATAGGGGCAGGTCACTGTAGGCTGTACCCAGCTCCTGGATCCTGCTTCCTGGTTTGCTGTGACATGAGCTCATGTTCTTCCATTGTGATCTGGACTGCACTGCTGTGTCCTCCTGAGCCTTCTGTGTATCAATGTTTCCTCCACTGTTTCTGTCAGCTATTATGGTCGCAGTGATGCTAAGGTACTCAGCCTGGTGGCTCCTCGTGGCTGCAAGGATCTCACTTTTATCTCGAACCTGCTCCCTGAGTCATGCGCTATGCTTAGGCCCTGGCACCAGCTCAGTGTATGTGCTGTGATGTCTCAGGGCAGGCCTGCTGGCCCTCAGCCTGGCACTGAGAGAGCCTCTGGAGTAGACATTAGCTCTTATCTGATATGCTTTTGCAGGTTGTTCCTGTGTCAATCATTTTGGAACTTGAGCCAGGCAAAGAATTACTTTGTGTGAAGTGATAGATGCTGAGGTCCACTGTTTTCCAAACAGATTATGAAGTTCAGTATTGACACACTTAAAGGCAGTGAGATCTTCTGATCCCTGAAGCCCAGCACTTGGTGTTTTAATGCCTGTAAAGTCTCAAGTTTAATAAAATCTACCACAATCTGAAATGTTGGTCTCATGTTTTCCTGGAATGCTGATACTCAAGTTTTATGGAATGCCAAAAAAAATTAAAAAATAAAATAAATGCTCCTATGGAGGCTCCCCTAAAGACTGATGTCTTTAGTTATAAGCTGATTAGATATATCTGGACAAGAAAGCAATGAGGTTTTCTGTGATTATTTTCTGGTTTTCGTCTCCTTTAGTGCTAGTTTAATCTGATCATCTGCAGACAGGCTCCTCTCACTTTCCTACCTGGAAACAACCAAGTATGAAAGTCAAGACAAGTAAGGATATAGACAGTTCAAAGGAAACTTTCTCCCGAAGAGCTCTGCAGGCATGGAGGGTGTGACAGTGCTGTGGGTAGACAAGCAATAACCTTAGAAAGGGAAGACACTTCCTACCCACAGGAGGACTTCATTTCTCTGACAGCCTGTCAACCCCTCACCTGGTCAAAAGGCCACCTCTCACCTAGGGACATGCTAAAGAAGACTAGGTACCCTTTAATAAGATAATGTACTTTCCTCCTTGAAGCCCCCCTTGGTGTACTTGCTGACCCCCACTGCTGAGGCTTCCCAACTCCAAGAGCCTAACTTTCTTTCCCAACTCCCCTTAATCCCTTTTGGATGTCAGTGGGAATCCTGAATACACTTGTCCTCACAGTTCCACCTCTACAAGCCCAGCTGCAAGCTCTGGGTCCAGGACCCTCCCCTCCAGTTCTTATGGGAAACATACCCACTATTGCCTTTTGCTATGTTTTCCTTAATAAAGTCTAATTTTACCCTCCTCATCTTGTTTGCATTACTTAGTTTTTCTTTGGGGTGTGACACAAAAAGAGGGGGAATATAGAGGGAGAGACAGAGAAAGAGAGAAAGAGAGACCCCATTACTCTAAAGACCACATAACAATATGGTCCTCCCCATTACTAGGTGTTGTCAGACATTGCTATAACAAAAGACAGGTTAGCAAGAGAAAAACATGCTACTTTTTTAAGTGAAAGATTGCAAACCAAGCATAGCGTTGCATGCCTGTGATTCCAGCCTCCTTGAGGCTAAAGCATGAGTATGAGGCAGCCTTGTCTCCATAATGAGTTCCAGCATAGCCTGAGCGAAAGAGCCAGACCTTGTCTTAAACCAACAAAGGCTGGGGGTAGAGCTCAGCTTTGCGCCATAGCACCACAAAAATAAGGAGAGTTCCTTAAATAACAAGGGACCCCCACAAAGAAAGATCCCAAAACCATATGTTGCTGTCTGGAAGAAGAAAGAGTAGCTAGAGGACAAGGCCCAAGGAGAACATGGAGATGCCACCTTGCCTGTTCTGGAAGGACTAGAGCCACCTGTGACCCAGCCCCCTCAAGATGGCTGCAAGCAACACTTCCTGTCAGCAACTTCCTGCTTCTTCCTCAGCTCAGCACAGCTGTGGGCTGGACCCCCATTAGTCAGCCCCTGAAGTCCACCAACCAATAGGTCTCTCTTTTACACACCTGAATCTGATGTCAAGGCTCATCCTAACTGGATGTCTGAGCCATAAAAATGGACCGGCCATGTGTATAAGCTGTCTGTCTCCTGACCACTTATTATCCCCGTACCAAATTGTTCTGTTCCCTGCTTTGGTAAGCTCTTATGTGCTTGGGTATTTTCCAACTTGATTCACACATGGAAATACATGCTTTCCTGCTTTGTTACATGCATGGTTTTCTTCTAAGCTCTGAGCACTTTCCAATATCTGACCTCTTAGTTTTTTCCTGCCTGAAGGTGAAGGGCTTGCACTTCCATGCTGTGCACACGTGTGTGAATGTGCTGCTTCTGAATCTTTTGGCATGTTTGCCTTCTCCCTGTGTGTTTATGTGCCATTTCCATGGGCTTTTCCCCTGGATATTTCCTTATCTCTCCTTTCTCCACTCTCCCTTGGATACTAATTCTCCCTAAAATAAACCTCATAATTCATATTTACCCTTCAGGAATTTGTTTTTAGTTCTTTGCTAAAATCAGATAATTAAGATCCCCAAGTTGGGATTCACAGCCTGGAAATTCCTCCCTGGACCCCAAGTCCTGCATCAGTGCTTGGGTTTAATAACACATGCAGAGAGCCATGTAAATTGTAAACAAAGGAAAGCAGAGTCTTACTTCATGGTGATAGGTTGGGACATGTCCAGCAAGGCCTGCCTGTGCAGGATTGGAGGAAAGTGTGTGATGGCATGATGATAGATGGGAACGCGCCCATCATGGCATCTGATGTCATGGTGATAGATGGTACATGCCCAGCCAGAGCCTGTCTGTGTAGGATTGGAGGAAAGTGTGTGACGTCATGGTGATAAGTGGGGACACACCCAGCATGGAGTCTGATGTCATGGTAATAGTTGGGGCTACACCCAGCTTGGCCTGTCTCTGCAGGTTTTTTGTGGTCTCTTCATATAGCAGCACTTCCCTCAGCTGGAGAGAGGCCTCTCTGGAATGAGGGCGAAAGGAGAGGATGATGTGTCTTGGCTTTATGATTTGCTCAGAGATAAAGGCGGTCACTTCCTGTGCCTTGCTTTCAGGGTGTGCTAGTCAGCCTTTCATTGCTGTGATAAATAACTGAGAAAAATAGTTTAAAGAAGGAAAGGTCAATTTTGGCTCATGGTGTCAGTGGTTCAGGCCTTGGGCACTTGGCTCCATTTCTCTGAGCCTATAGTGAAATAGCATCATGGTGGAGAGCACATGGAGGAGATTCTCCCTTCAAAGCAGCCAGGAAGTAGAGCCAGAGTGAGAGGAAGGGCCCAGGGTTCGATATGCCCTTCGAAGACATGTGCTCAGGGACTTACTTCCTCCAACTAGGCCCATCATCATGGCCTACAACCATGAATTCAAAGAGAGATGGATCCTGTGATGAAGTGAGCACCATCCTCTTTCAATGATTGGATCCACTATAAACTTGTGGGCCTTCGAAAGTATGTGTGTACTTATTTTTCTCCTGTGTGTGTGGTGAGTGCACAGGTATGTACCCATGGATCACCTTGCTCTTGCATGCAGCAGGGTTTCACTCCTCTGCCTGCAGGGATTGACGCAGAACATCTGGTATCCCAATCTGACACCTGTTCTTATTTGAGCCCAAGTCTCTTACTGAACCAGGTACTTATCCATTATTTTTTTCATTAGCTCTGGCAATTCTTGGGTCTTTGCTCTCCTAAGGGTTGGAGTTAGAAATGCCTGTGGCCACACCCAGCTCTTTATGTGGGTCCCAGGGATCAAACTCCAGTCAGCTGTTTTCAGTCTCTCAAGCTTTTACAGGAAGTGCTCTCAACAGCTGAGCCATTTCTCTTTCTGAGGGACATTTCATATACAAACCAAACCGGAAAATCACAGGATGGAAGAAGGTCAGAAAGACCTTACTTTCAAGGCCATTCTAATATTCTTTGCTTTGAAGAACACAAGATGCCATCGTGCTGTGGTCTTTACCACATTGGGTTCTAAACCTCAGTAGTTAGTTGCCCAGGCTGGACATAGGGGAGATGGCAGAGACATGGGAGCCTTGGGTATCTCATTTGAATCTGGCACTGTCCATCCCTAACAAAGGGCTATCTTTAGGGAGAAGAACCACCTCAGACTTGGAAGAAACGAGGCAGGGCACCAGGGGACTCCAGGCCACTGTACTCAGGGACATGATTTTATTAGACCCCAAGATTACACATGAAAGCAGCAAGTTTACATGTGAGAGAGCAAAATAGAGCAGTTTCTCAAGAACAGGACAGCATTATCTGCTATATTCATGTGGTAAAGCTTGGATCATCCCTTAGGACTTCTCTTTCCCTAGCACTCACTTTGGCCACAGACAAAACTGTTTACAAAGTGGCCACTGTTGGCATTCCAACCATAACTTTAGCTAAACCTGTCTCCTTTGAAGATATTGCTTTGGTGCTCATACGATGACTGTGAATACTGCTTGGGTGTACATATTATCATTGACCCTCCGGCTCAGAGTCTCCTTTTCGCTATAGCCAAAGTGCATCCTTAGGGCAAATTCTGTTTTTCTATAACTGAAGTTCATCCTCAGACACTATTGTAGTCAACTTTCTCTGTTGCTGCACAAAAAGAACCAGAGCAAAAGCAGCTTGTGGAGAAATGGGTTTATTAGGTTTACGGACTAGAGGGGAGACTCCATCCTGGCAGGGAAGATGATGGCATGAGCAGAGGGGTGGACATCACCTCTGCCACAGCACTGCAAACAGCAGCAGGAAGGTGTGCCAAATACTGGCAAGGGGAAGCTGGCTTATAACCTCAATAAGCCCGCCCCCAAAAACACAGCTCCAGGAGGTTGTAAAACCCAAATTGCCATCAGCTGAGGATGGATCAATCAGAACGCAGTCATTTGTTTGTGGGGGACACCTGGATCAAACCATGATAGACACCATGTCCCCAGTTGCCCTCACGGAGGTTTGGATATAAAGTTCTCCCAAATGTTCCTGTGAAAAAAAGGGGGGTTGGACAGAGCTCCAGTGGCGCTTATACGGCAGTACATGCAGAAAAAAAGGGGGTTGGTCACAGTGGGCGATAGAACCCCTAGTAAGTCCTAGTTGGAGAAAGTTAGGTCTTTGGAATGAACTCTTGAAGAGGACACTCGGACCCTATCTCTTTCCTCTTTCTTTCTTTGCCCCCCTGCTTCCATGAGGCAGTGTCCCCACCATGGAGTTCTACACCTCCACAGATCGAAGCAACAGGGCCAAGTGACCAAGGACCCAAACACTGCGTCTCATCAACTGATTTGTCTTGGGTGTTTTGTTACAGTGATGGAAAACTGACTAACACAGATCCACACTTGGACTTGGACCACTATTAAAGTATATACTTGTGCTATAGGAGGAAAGAGACATAGTGTGTTGGTAGCACTAAGCATGTTTATTTTTACAGAAGCCCCTGAGAAATTTAATTTTCTGCCATTATTTTTAGGACTTTGGTTTTTTTTTCATCTATTAACTTTTTTCTGACTTAAATGTGTGAGTTGTTTAGCATTTTGAAGGTCAATCCTAGATAGAAAACCAATATTGAAATTGGAAAATGAGTTGGAGGAATTAATTTGAATTGATATGCTTGGTCACATTTAAGTTGGCATTGCCAGTAGACAGGAAATGCACAAGTTGATCATCACTGGGCTTCCAGACAAGCCTTGTCTATTCAAAATTAATGCAGAGTTATGCCTTCCTCACTCTTTTTTAGAGGTTTTAATGTTTTTACTTGCTTGCTTTTTTTGGTTTTTGTGAAAAATGGACTCACTCGTAGTCCAGACCATCCATGAACTCATGAGCAATCCTTCTGCCTTAGCCTCTTGAGTGCTGGGAATACAGATGTGCACCACTATGCCCTGTAGGGGTATTTAGTTTTCAAGAATGATGTTCTGCCTGATGTTGTAGTAGGTTAAGTGGCTTTAAGTATGATTCTTTATTCTTTGCTCAACACAACATGGTTTTATGAGACTTTAATTCACCATGTTTTGAATTTTTGTAACCGTAGTGAAGTGGGAAAATAGAAATATTTGTGTTCAGTTTTCTTCTTATGTATTTTTTAGTGTCAATACCTACATCATTTACTCTCAGAATGAGGATTTTGATTGGAAGCTCATGTGTGTGTGTGTGTGTGTGTGTGTGTGAGAGAGAGAGAGAGAGAGAGAGAGAGAGAGAGAGAGAGAGAGAGAGAGAGAGAGAGAGAGAGAGAGATACAGCAGGTACCCTTTGAGGAAGAAGATTCAATGGTGGTCAGACGGGAGGGTAGCTTTTGCCAGGAAATGCAGGTGGTCTGCTGGTACACTGGTAAAGGAGTTGCTCGTCATGAAATAGTAGATATTTTGTATCTATTCACCTTTATTATTCTAATTATCTAACTGCACATGATAAATGACACTGACTCACGGGCTTTGTGTGGGCAGGCGTTCAAAGGCCTCCTCAGCCAAAGATCCAGGAACTGAAATTGCATAGCATTCCGCCCTGTCTCACCAACAGTCTGGCTCCATGATAAACTAACCTCATCAAGGACTTCATAACTTTCATGGGGAGAAATTAGGACTCAATTAACGTCATTATCTCCCTTCTCTTTGGCACTCACTTTAAAGCATAGCAAGGGCTGAGCTACAGAGAACAGATTTAAGGACTAACCAACCACTATTGAATGAGCGCAGAATTTCAATGACAATCAAACATAAAGAAGTACTTATAATGCAGGTTAAAGAACAGAATTGGCTTGTCACAAAGCTGTATGGAAGGCTTGAGCTACAAAGAGAGAACTCTGAAACCTCCACTCTACCTCTGCCACAGACAGGCCTGCCTGATCATTTCCCTCCCTGGACTGGGGACACGAGGTATGGTTAGAAGGTAGACCCATTTCTAGTTCACACAATGGTACATTGTACCCCATGTAGCCAGCTCAGCCTCAAGGTTTATCTTCAGCCCAATTGCACCTCACCTCAGGGAACTCCATGGGTCTGCTACTGTCTGTTGACGTTAATGGCCAAGACAGGTTTTATGTTGAAAAGACATGGAATGGAACTGCTGAGTCCGGAAGTTTTTGGCTGGCATACAGGGTGTCAGCTGTGTCACTTCAGGGCACTGGGAGTGGGCATGGGTTCTGTTCACACATGGACTCAGTAGTGTTGCCAAGGCTGCGAAGCTTTCTTAGATAACATCATCTTCTGGAAGCTTCAACATGAAGTCTCCCGATAATTGTGAATTGAAAATACTAGATAGAGTCAAATCTCAACAAACTCAAAAAGTTTAATGCAAAAACTGTCCTACACACATTGAGAATATTGCATTTTGAAATTTGCACTTGACACTCAGTTTCACTTACACTTCAACCTGTAACTGTTTGGTTCTTCACATGACAATCTGTGTGATGCTGTCCACAGACATAAAGAGATGGTTTTGTTTTTCCTTTGCAGGGTTGGCCAGTTTTAACTTTTTTTTGGTATTGTTGTTAGTTTTTGAAAGTTTCTTTCAGCTTCACAAGATGCAATTAGTAATTGTCTTATAATTGTTAATTTTCAGAAAACATCTTACAAAATTTTTTAGGGCCCATTGCATGTGACGTAGTAAATCCTAAATATGCTTTGACTTGTCAGTGCTCAATAAATAGCTTGTCACGGCTGTTTTTGTTTCAGCCAACCTGTTATAGTAACCTTTGCATTGCTGGCACAAAGCACCTGACCAAAAGCAGCTGATGGGAGGAGAGGGCTTCTTTTGGCTTATATGCTTGAGGGGAGACTCCTTGATGGCACAGAGACTGAGCATGACCTCTGCCACAGCAGGTAGAAAATAGAAGCTGAGAAGTAAGCCAAATTCTGGCAAAGGGGAGCTGGCTATACCAGCCCTAAGCCCACCCCCAACAACACACCTCCTCAAGCAAGGCTCTATGTTCTGTATTACCACAAGATGACGACCAAGTATACAAAACATGAGTTTATGGGGGGAAGTCTGATTCAAACTACCACAAAAGCATTAGAAGTTTTACATGGTGGTCGCCAAAAAAGTAGTTTCATATAAATCAATCTAAAGTGGTGGGGGATTTTGCAAAAAAATTATCTAACTCATTCTCCATATTGGATAAAGTATTAAGAAACAAAACCTATAGAACCCTGCAGAGAGAGAGTGGTGAGATAAGCAAGAGACCCACAACCATAGCCAGTCAGTCAATACAGGATAAGCCAGACACCAACATTTTCAACACAACCTAAAGCAGAAGTTCAGAGACCCCCTAAGATCTCAACAATAAAGCAGCCGTAATACTCGCCCACCACGACTCAGGGAACTGAGCGGAAGAGGGGGCGGAAAGATTGTGAGAGCCGTGGTGGGGGAGAACTCCCAGAGGCATTGATCCCCTAAGTAACAACATACAAAAGGGGGTGGAACTGGGCTGACTCTTGGCTATCCATAACCCCTCACCCCATGGACTGATCCAGACTGCCCACTGAGGAGGATATCCAGCTGATTGGGGACAGGGAAGAGGGAAATTGGGGAAATGGGGATATCAACTCATTATTTGCTCATTCAAGGTATCTAATTATGGATAATAAAGAAAAAAAATTAAAAAAGAAATAAAACTTGTCCATGACTTCTATTAATATGTTTGCTTTCTTCTTATGGAATTATTGATTTTTTTTCTTAAATTTTTATTTATTGTCCATAATGAGTTACATTATTCAGTGGGCAAACAATGAGTTGTTATCCTCAATTCCCCAATGCCCCCCTCCCCATCCCCAATCAGTTGGATATCCTCCTCCGTGGGCCGTCTGGATCAGTCCTTGTGGCAGGGGACCCTGGATAGCCTAGTACTCAGCCCGGTCCTCCTGGCCCAAGTGTGTTGATACTGAAGGGTGCCATGCCTCTGGATAGTCTCCCCCACCACAGCTCTTACAATCTTTCTGCCCCCTCTTCCACATAGTTCCCTGAGTCGTGGTGGATGAGTATTAAGGCTGCTTTAAGATCGTGAGTTTAGGGGTCTTTGTGTCTTTGTGTGTTGGTTTCTGTCTCACTGGCTTATCCTGTGTAGATTGAATGTCTGTGGCTGTGGGTCCCTCGTTCCGTCCTTCTCTGCGGAGTTCCATATGGATCATCCACGGTATGACTGTGGTGGCTCCTCTCTTGCCAGAATCTCAGGTATTGGCCTATGGTTGGTTGGTAGGGTTAGATGGGCCCCAGCTCTCTCGCTGCATCCTGAAAAACACAAGCACAATCTCCATCGGAGAGTGTGATCAGTGTAGATTAACAAATATACACATTTCTGGATTACCTAGATTCTATTTTTAGTAGCCTCCCTTTCAATCGCTCCCATAGTCGCGACAATCGCATCTTGTCTTGGGAGCCCAAGAGTATGGGATCCGGTGACTATCGCCCTGAATCCTAAGTTCCAGACAAGGGGTCCCCCTCACTAAGTGGAAAATTGGCCAAATTTGAAAGCTGTTGATTGTCTCCCCCAGGCCCAGGCTCCTCTGTTGCACAAGTGCTCCTTTCTTGGTTTGCTGTTCTCTCCCAGTAGGGGGTGTGGTCAGCCTACTCAGGAATTACTGATTTTTAAATGCTGTGAAAATGTTTAGGTTATATTTTTTATCAGGAAGTTAGGCTTTGTGTTTAAACAATCTTCACCAGGGGTAATTTTGTCTATGACAGGACATTTTGGATGATTTTGGTTATTAAGATTATGATAAGCAGTTGCTCATGGTACCCAGTGGGTAGATACTAGGGATATATCTAGATAGCCCACACCTTCTCCTACAATGACAATGAATTACCTGGTCAAAAGTATCCAGTGACATTTTGCTGAGGTTGAGAAATGCAGGCTTAAAAGAGCTCAGTGTGATGCCTTGTTTGTACAGATTGTGTGGCTCTGTAGCATACTCTAGTAGAGTTCTTAGCACATGGCCCTACTCTGGGAAGCTCTCCACATTTAAGTGCTTTATAGATTTCTCACTCGCAGATGCCCAAGTAGGAATTACATTGAGGGGCATCCTGCATGAGAGAGGAAGAGCCAGCCAGGCACACAGGTAGGCTACAAGAAGGCAAAGGGCAAGACTTGGAAATATATTCAGCTCCACAATTTTTGGAAGGTTTTCAATTTTACATATATATAATGTCACTGGACAAAATATGGCTTGAATTAGGGACAGCCCTTTCTCTGAATGTAGAAGGTTAAATCATGCATTTCCAGTATATGTGCTGTCTGCTTTCTTCCTTGAAATCATTTAGAAAGAGGGTTGCCGGGCACATCAGACTTCTTGTTCACAGTTTCAGGGCAGCAGAGGCCAAGGAATAAAATGCATTTGTTGAGGGGGAAGGGCTGTATGACAGCCTCCCCAGGCCCCATTAGCTTTTGTGTTTTCTGCTACTTAAGTTCTCTGAATGAATTTATATGCTCCATATTTACAGAGATGATCTGACCTCCTTTCCTCTGCTCTTTCTTAGTTCCCCCAACCCTGCTGCATACATTATCATGGACCTGCATCCTTTGCTGTATCAGGGAGCTCACTACAAAGATGGAATCCCACCCTGCAGACTCAGAGCAGTGGAAGCTTCATTTTAACAAGATCCCCAAAGGTTCCCACCCCACACAGTGCAGGAAGCACAGCTCGATGCTGTGTAATCACTTCCTTACTCTTTTTCCAGAATCTTATCATTTGCTCTTGTTTAATGGCTTCTTGTATCTCATACTTGTGTCTTTTTTAAAAAATATTTTATTTATTCATTTTCAAGCAGATAGATACAAAGAGAGAGGAGAGAGAGAGAGCATAAGAGCCACCACTTTGTGGGTCTGGCTTATGTGGGTCCTGGGGAATTGAACTGGGGGCCTTAGGCACTGGAGGCAAGTGCCTGAACCGCTGAGCCATCTCTCCAGCCCCATACTTGTGTCTTTTATTGAGAGCCACCTCAAATCCTTTTGGCACCTTGACAGGATATAAATATTTAGTAAATGTGAAATGTAAACTGTCCTCCAAAACAGGTTGCAGCTGTCCAGTCGTTCCCTATGAAGTAGAGAAAATGGTTTTGAAACAACTGGGAAGGAGAGCGTGTTGGTAAGTAGAGTTAAATTCAGTGTTAATAAACGTTAATGTCCATCTACCGTGCATTAGCACTGTGCATGCAAATTCAATAAGAGGTAGGATTTTTATCTCTAGGTTACAGATTAGGAATGGAGTTTAGGGAGGTTCTGTACCTCGAGGAGGGAGCAGCACGAAGCTGTGACTTTAAAGCCTTTGCTTGCTAGCTCCCATCACCACCACCAAACCACACACTGAAAATTGATTTAATAAATAATAATACCATTGTGATAGTTAACACATAAAATTGCACATAATAACAATTATGTATCATGAGTATTCGGACCTTGTGGCTTATCAGGTATTTTATGACAAAGGTGTTGTGAGGATTCTTTTCCCTAGCAGCCAGCTAAAAGTACAGGGTTCATTTGCCTTCTGTTCCTGTGGGATGTTCCTGAATGGGAAGCGTCTGGTGTTGCTGAGATACCAATTTAATTTCCTTTGGGTAGAGATCCACAGATAGCATTGTTGGGTAATATGATAGCTGTTTTGTTTGGGTTCTTGTGAAGAACCTCTTTACTGTTTTTCATAATCACCACCTTAGTTTACATTTCCACCAGCAGTGTACAAGGGCTTCTTTCTTTGGATCCTTGGCAACACTTGTTACTTCTGGTCTGTTTCATAGTAGCCATCTTAATAGGTATGTAGTAACATCTAATTGTGTTTGATTTCCACGCCCTTTATAATTACTATACTTTTCCCCATTACCTATTAGCTATTTCTAAGTCTTCCTTGGAAAAAAGTCTATGCAGATTCATTGTCATTTTGACTGGTTGTTTTCAGGTTTATGTCTAGTAATGGACCTGGCACGTGGCGCATTCTCAGTAATCAGTAGTTGTGGCGGTCACAGTGGCTAGAACTTGAAAATCATTGGGTTGATGAACCTTAAAGAACTGTTCTGCCCTGAGTAGTGCAATTCATAAGAAACAGTCTTCAGACAAGCAGTGTTCATGCTGGTGGTGCCTGCTCTTTCTGTGTCCTGACAGATCCGATGCAGAGACCATGGGCAGCATCCAAAGTAGTGAACAAGAAAATGTGCCTGGAGCCAGGCCTGATGATACAGAACTGTATACCAGCTTAAGGGGTTGAGGCAGGAGAATTAGTAAATTCAAGGCTAGTGTGGGCAATTTAGGGAAACCTTGTATCAAAGTAAAAAGTAAAAAGTGGTCTGAGGACATGGGGATATACTTAAATGGTATAACATTTGCATAGCATATGTAAGAAAAGAAAGTTAGTCAGCCCAGGAATTCACTTGGGTTCATTCTGGGCTGTTGTCACCCTAGCTCTGTGACCAAAGTGACCAGTCTCTTCCATTCAGTTTCTTCATCTATAAAGTGGAGATGATAATATGACGGGATTTGAAAAAAAATTATGTGGGACTATACTTCAACAAGAGTAACAGGTACATTATCTGACTGTTGTTATTTGTGTTTTATTAAATATTAAGTTTTGTGATAGTTTGAATGTGAAATGTCCCTCATAGCCTCATTCACATCTCTGCTGGTGGCAATTTGGGAAGTAGAGCCATGCTGGAGGAGGTATGTTGCTTGGGGCAGGCTTGGGGGTATTGTAGCCCAGCTTTCTCTTGTCTGAGCCAGCACACACATGTTACTTTCTTCTTACCATGCTGTTTTTCTTGTCATGATGAAACTAGAGACCGTAAGCCAGAATAAACCTTTCTTCGCACCAGATGCCTTTTGTCCAGTCCTTTGTCCCAACAATGAAAAGGTAACTTCCACAGAAAACAGAAAATCCAAGAGGTGGAGTATTTACTGCAGTAAATGTAACCATATGGCTTTTGGTCTTTTGGAACTGATTAGAAGGAGAAATGTGGAAGGAGTTGAAACTTTGACCTAGAAAAACCTTACAGTGCTGTAAGCAGAGCTGGATGGACCACTTTGGTGAGAGTATGAAAGACCTAAATGTAGAAAGAACTATAGATTGTGAAAGGCATGGTTTATGAGCTTTCAAGGGGAAAGAAGACTTTGCTGGTAGTTGCACTAGAAGCTATGTTCTGTGTCCTTAGACCTTGAGGAAAATTGAATATAAAAGTAATGGACTTGTGTGTTTGATGGAGAATAATATAGAGCAGAATGATAAGGAGTTTGGCACAGAAAGAAATGAAAGTTTCATGCAAGAGACAGTAATTCAGTTCAACTGACATTGTTTATCACCACTGAGATTGGGTCAGCTGTTCTGCACTGGGACAGTAAGAGGAATGCTGACTATTTTGAAAATAAGAAATTAAGAAAGCAGAACAAGTTTTCTGCTCCTCAAAGGTGGCTTTTTCCTCCTGGATTAATAAATTTTGGCAGCCTCATCCACCTCTCACCAGGTTGGATGTATGACAAATGTAAGAAAGAGATGGTTATTGAATTTTTTGCATCTTTTTTTGAAAAGGCCCTGGGTGGTGTGGAACAGGATGATAGTCCCTGCATAGAGGCTGTGAGGGGTGATGGCATATACCATGAAGGTAAACCAGGAGTTGCAGTGGAGATCACAGGATTTGGGAGTGCTAGGACTATCTGGCTTGGATGGATCTGCCTGAACAGTTAGCATCCAAGGCCAAGCAGTGGAATTTGGATCCCAGAGATTTCACCATGGGTCCCAGATGCTAGACATGACGCTTCAGGATTTGATTGTTTTTTTTTTTTTTTCCGATTGGTTTCTATCTTGCATTGGCCCAATCTTTCCTTGTTTTCTTTTTGTAGTCAGAATGTTTACTCTGTGCCTTAAATGCTTTTTTTTAAAAAGGCATTTAACTTGTGTTTTGATTTTACAGGCTCATAGTAGAGAGGCTGTCTTGAGTCTCAGATGACTTTTGAATAGTGTTGGGATTGGTTATAAAGTGCGGAGACTGCGTTTCATCTGAATCATGAGATGGTTGTGAGTCTTTTGTGGTAAGGGCAGCATGTGGCAGTTTGAATGTGAAATGCTCCCTATATCCTTGTGTGTTTGTGAGTAAGCTTCATACTCAATCCCCAGCTGGTGGCCATTTGGGAGGTGAAGCCATACTGGATGCAGTGTGTTGCTTAGGGTTGGCCTTGGGCTGTGACAGCGCAGCTCTCCTTCCGGAGCTAGCTCACTCATGCTAATTTCTGCTTGTCATGGTGCTTTCCTTGCCATGAGGAAACTTCCCTATAGACTGCAAGCCAAAACAAATCTTTTCTCCCATCTTTAGCTTTTGGTTGGGTGTTTTCTCCTGGCAACTAGAAGGTAGCTGCTTTAAGTTTACACTTACATTTATAAGCCAGTAATTCCAGATCAATTATAATATTGTGGAATGACCTGTAGGAGACTCTCCCTTTGAGAAGTTATCTAACAAGCCAGGGTGGATGCAAGTGTGAATAGTTGAGATGAATTCCTAGCTTCACTGGAGTCTTCAGAGACTCACATACAAAGAAGGAACTTCTCTGGGTGCCTGGCATCTCTTGGAGAGAGTGCTTGCATTAGGAGTCTCAATTGTTAGGGTCTCAGCCCAACTACTGCTCAGAAAGCTGATCATCTGCTTTGATCTCTACCTGCCACTATAGGTCCATGTTTAGTGATGACTTGTCTTCTCTCTGTGATTTACTAACTAACCTGTGTGATGAAAGCTTCTTAGGCAGAGGCTTCAGGGTAGCACATATAAAATCACCCTGCAAACACACATGTGCCATACGAACAGTATGATCCTTGTGCTGTTTGCTTTCCCTGTTTGTATGTGACGGAGGAACAAAAATAAGACCTTCACGATGGTAATTTAATATTTTCCCTTTTGGCTTCAGTGGCTTATACCCCTGTGAAGTTTAAATTATTAGGGGTGGATAGAAAAGTTGTCTCCAGTGCCTATCAAGGATTAAACATTCAGGTAAGGAGCAGGTGAGGCAAGATAAGTGAATTCTGAAAAAAAATAACCAATAGTTTGGGAATACACAAGAAAAAGACAATGCACAAAATATGTTATCTCAGATTATATCTAAAACAAGTACTTTACAAAAGGAGACTCTTTCCCACTGTGTGATTGCTCTGGTCTGCCATGAATAGAACTGACAATCAGAATTAGTAGTCAGAAGATATTGTCTTCCTTTCTATTGTATTTTCATAAATAATGACTCATTGATAGATTCATGTACTGATTCTGGCATCATTCCAGAAAGTGTGCTGAGTGTCTTGCATGCAGAGGCTAGGGAGGCATTCAGAAGGAGCGGCAGGCACTTGCTGGGGTAGGGATCCAGCACCACTGGGGAGATGGTTCTAGGCACAGATTTGTGAACACTAAGCAGGGGTCCTTATCTGGACTCTCTTAGGAAACTGTCTCAGAGGTAAGAGTTGAGTTACTGTTGGGGAATGAGGACTAATTCTCAGCTAAATCTGGGTGTGGTAAATGATAAAAAGGGGGGATTTGAAGCAGAGAAAGAACACATGTAAGGTCCTAAGAAAGAATGATAGGTTCCTATAGCAGAAATGGAAGGGTTAGGGTACTCTAGACGTGGTAGAGTACACCAAATGTCATTCAGTAAATCTACTTAGTGCCACAAAAGAAGGAAAGGAAGATGCATGCTTCCACCAGAGTCTAAGAGCTGTTGTCACAGGGGTTTAACGCTGTCTTGAGCAAGGTCTGTTGTACACTGTCCTCCAGGAAATGCTCAAGTCACAGCAGCCGGCTCCATTCAATCCTCCCGAGGACATTGCAGTGCGGTTGAAGCAGGCTTTGTCTTCTAGTTATGATCCATGACAATTACATTACCAAGAATAACAGTCCTTAGAGCAAGAGCGACACATTTATCACTGGAGCTTAAATCACTTAAATAAACATCCACTTGACTAAGTTACTTTCTTTGCCCGATGTCAGTGAGAGAATGCCTGGAGCTTTTGTTTGATGCAAGAAATGAAGGCTTGAGGGATGGGCAGAATGCAAGAGAAATTTCTCACATAGTTCAAATATTGATGCTATAAGATAAGTCAGTATTTCTCAATAACCAAGAAAAAGTGTTTGGCTCCAGGGTGTAAACCGGCATCCCATTCACCTGGATGTGAAAATCAGGAAGATAAGTCAACAGGCCCCATAAAAGCTTTTGTAGCACATGTCAGTTTGGAGCAATTGAGAGCACTGTGAATGTCTCATCCTAATCTCCAAAGACTCTCCTGTCTTCTTGTGCAACTGGGGCAGCTGTGGGCAGTCCCATTGGTGAGAGGACTCCACCAATGAGGATAAAGATCATGTAAGTGGCCCTCTTCTCTCTGTCTGCCCTTTAGTAAAAGAAATAGCAACATTATATGGTGCTGTGTTAGGCATCAGTCTCATAAAGCAGTGGAGGATAAGGAAGCTGTACTTTAGAGAAGTTAATTAACTTGCCAACCTCACCTATTTAGTAAGTGATGGAGCTGGGTTTAAACCCAGGCAGCTGATGCAAAAACAAAACAACACAAAACAAAAAATCGTGGTTTTTTTTCCTTTCACAACATACTATCTTTCTTTCTATGAGATCTGGGCCTAGGATTTGTGTCCCAACCTCTTAAATTCCTTGATTTTATTTTAGTTTTTACAGTATACTCTTAGAGGATCCTGAGAGATAGAGAGAAAAACAGAAAACCTCTGAGACTCACGCCTATCATGCTTTGGCTGGGACAGACTCAGCCAGGCATCTTCTACCATAAACAAGGCGGTTTTCAGTGGGTTGCAGAATGCCTCTGGCTGCACATCTGTAAGATGAGCCATGGGGTCAGATATTCTCTATGGTTTCACCCAGCCTCCCAGTCTCTACATATAATTTACTCAGAAAACAGAGGAAGCGATGCAGTGGTGGGGCAGAGAATGAGTGGGGACGGGAGGTAGACTTTTACCAGCAGGATCTAATTCCGTTTTGGAGCTAATATTACAGGAGTGTGTTTGCTGGGGCTCTCTGAGCTATCATTATAAAAACCCAACCTGAACAAACAGCTTATGTCCAAACTGGGAGAGTTACTGGCTTTGTGACTGGGGCATGTTATGAATTGCAAATATTTGGAGGCATGTGAACTACAGAGACTAAGAACCTCCCTATCTCTGCCTCTCCTGGGGACCTGTTCCTCTTTATTGAACAATGTTTACCTGTCTGAGTGTCAAGAAAAATAAACATTTGAATTTTTTATCCAAAATTTTCAGGGAGTGATTCCTCCAGCATGGGTCTTATACTCATTACTATGGTGTCTAAAATACCTGACAGAAACAACTTAAGGGAGAAAGGATTTATTTTGGCTATGGTTTGGGTCCAGTCTAAGTCTCTTGTCCCCATACAGCAGGGACATGTGGCAGAGGACAGCTGCTCACATCGTGGGGGAAAGGAAGCTGCTGGCACCCAGCCTGCTTTCTCCTCTCCTCTTTATACTCCATCCAGGCTGCCAAACAGAGTCAGTGGAATCTCCCCCACCAACCTAAGTTAATATTTTCTGGAAAGATCCTGAGATACACCCAAAGGTGTGCCTCACCAATTTTTAAGGCAGCGCTAAAAAAACATTCCCTGGTCCCACTTGATTGATTAACTGTAGCCAAAGAGTTTGATCATGTCATTGAGATAACATAACTCCTGTGTGACTTTCAGAACAGAGAAGGGTCATAATCACGAATAAGGTAGGTTGAGTCATTCCAGAGGGTGAAAATGTAGGCTCCCATTTGCCCAAGGTCAAGACTGAGATAGAAAGCCATCAGAGTTCTTAGGCATACTCATAGGCCATCTGTCACCCCATTGATCGCCAGGGTTGATTCGGCTGATCTGGCTGGCTAGGCGGGTGTCCCCTTCCTCCCTCACCGCTCCACGTGTGTCCTTCCCGAAGCTGTGCGCTCGGTCAAAGAGGATGACCTTCCCCGAATAGAGGAGGACTGGTCTTTGGTCAAGGGTATATGAGTAGCTGCGCTCCCCTGCTAGAACCTCCAAACAAGCCCTCAAGAAATAGGATACATATTTTAGTTTTCTTTTTTTTTTCTCTATAAGAGTGTAGTACATTAGATTTCATTAGGAAATCTAATAATTTATTTTAGAAGACTTGATAGCAATGGTTCAGGATAAGGCAAAGAACTAACAAAAGGAATTAAAAGAATTACTCCCTTTCTGTTTAAAAAAGTATATATATCTTTACCTATGGGTATTTATTTGGTTCAATACAAAATTAAATTGAAATTTCCCCTCTCCAAAGTAAACTTCTATTTAGACCCTAAATTTATCCTCTCTTTTTGTTCTGTTTTGTAGACCCTAACTTAAAAAAAAAAAAAACTATCAGAAAAGATGCAAGTTAACAGGGTTAAAGGTGGGCATTAACTATAGCTCACATTTTTTAAAACTTTTTTTTTTTTTGGTTTTTCAAGGTAGGGTCTCGCTCTAGCCCAGGCTGACCTGGAATTCACTATGTAGTCTCAGGGTGGCCTTGAACTCACGGCGATCCTCCTACCTCTGCCTCCCGAGTGCTGGGATTAAAGTGACCTGAGCCACCGCGTCCGGCTACATTTCTTAAAACCTTAAAGCTCACACTTCTCAGTCCTCAGACTGGCGCTTTTAGGAATCGTGTGACACTGCTACCAGTAGGATGTGATCTTGATTGAGGGAACCAAGCACTTGGAAGCACAAGGAAAAATTTTCTTTGTGTGAAAGTCAGCCCCCTCATGTTCTGTCACGCTTGGTGGAGTTGTTTATGGGCTACTTCCTTTCAACCCCAACCAGCAGACCCCCGGCTGCATTTCACAAGCTATTAAAAACACAAGTGCTCTCTTTTCTCGTGTGTGTGGCATCCAACCATTTATTTTGAATATGACATATTTGGAAAAGTATTCAAAATAGAAAATGACAGCTTTGGGGGTTCCTGGCTCTGGCCTGAGTGAACTGGGTCTGTAATCTGAAAGCACATTCACACCATGCAGGGATGATGACTGTGGTCTGTGGTTATGATTTTTTCAATATTTGAAAACTCCTTTTTTCTATTTTCATGATATTATGTTTTGATTTCTGTTTTCCATAGACAGTAGCAGACATGCACTTCCTTTAATCATCAATGACCTTGTCTCCCTCACTGTTTTTATTTTGGCTCCAGAGAGTTTTTACTTCTCCAAAAATATCCTCCAGGCCATAGAACATTTTTCTCAGTATTGCCTAAACTAATACAATGCTTTGTTAAACGGTATTGTTACACTTTATGGGACATTTTCAGGAACATTCTATCATTTGATCCTCTGGTAAACCCTGTTAAGTAGTTTTCATTCTTCTTTCCATCTTGAAGATGAGGAAACTGAACTTGAGAGGGTTTCTGAAGGTCATATAAGGTGAGATCAGTGCCCAGGGCCTCTGTCTGTAGTACCTGTGCTTTTAAATATCCATCTGTCCATCCACCCTGAAAGGAGAAATTTAGTTTCAGTAATATAGGAGACAGACATGTCCCTACCTATAGAGCCTCTAGACACTTATGGAAACCCAATGAAATCCCATCCTTAGTCTTCTGGCAGGGCTAGAATTAGAAGTAGATCACAGATGTTGGTGTTTTGTTCTCTTTGCGTGAATGAAGTACATTAGGTTTCATTAGTGAATCTATGAAGTCTCACTTTCAAAAGATAGCGGTTAAGTGTAATTGTCTCTGACAGTACCAAACTTGACTGTGTCATAGGCTACCAAATCTACCATGAGGACTTGCTCGCCCACTGCACTAGGACAGTGAGAACTAAACCAAACTGATGGCTCCAAAGGCAGGCGTGTCTCATGATGTTGTGCCAATATCTAGGAACATACTACTTGTATTAGTTAATTTCTAGTTGCTGTGACTAAATGCCTGGCCAAAGCAACTGAAGCCAGGAAGGGTTTATTTAAGTTAATGCTGTGAGGTTGGTCTATCAAGGAGGGACAGGCATGGGCATGGCAGGAGGAGGAGACCCAGCTGGTAACTTTGTGCTTATAGTCAGGAGGCAGAGAGCAATGAATGCTGGTACTCAGGTATCTCTCTCCTTTTCATACAGTTTAGGATCCCAGCCCATTGAATAGTGTTGCCCATAGTTACAGTGGGTCTTCCAACTGCAATCAACCCATTCAAGATGGTTTTCCTCAGAAGCATACACTCATTTCCTAGGTTATATCAAATTGACAGCCAATATAAATTATCACCTCGCTCTTCCATTTCTTTGCCTTTCCGTCACACTCACTTTATATAAACTGATGATTGTATTTCTCACCAAGAAAACAATTGTTTCCTAGATAAGATTACATTTAGTAAAGGACCGTAGGGATAGCACTAAGTGGGGTCCTTGTCTTGGAAGCAAGATCTGTGGAAGGAATCATAAAACTCAGCAATCCAGCTAAATACTGTTTTGATGCAAATATTTAAAAGATATTTATAAGAGAAAAAAACTTTTCCTGGGGTGATAGAAACACATGTCTTCTTCCAGACAGGGCACAAACAACAGACCAAAGAATGAAAACACCAAACCAGTATGGTGAACCAATGAGTTTATTGGGGTTATTTACAGAGCAGGGTGAGGGGTTGCTTACAGGAGCAATAGATGACTCAAACTCTGATACCATGAGACGTCTCATCCCAACCTGCATGAAGACCTCCCCATAGCTGCTTCGAATCAAAGGCAGCTGTATCACCAGAAAGCCCACCTCAGCATAGATGACGACTCACAGAAGCTGCATCGCTGGAGCTCACGTCAACTGGAGAGTCTGGAGCACACTGAACCACTTCCACTTGCAGGCAGATCCATCGGAGTGGCTCTGGCAGCTCAATGGGAGAGTCTGGAGCAGACTGCACCACTTGCTCCATTGAAGGCTCTCTCCAACACACTCAGTTGGAGTCTCGAGTTTACTGAACCCCTTCAGGCTGCTCCATCTGAGGGTCTCTCACCTCCAAGCTGTTGTTTCCTCTTTATATAAGCTTTAGGCAGGGTCGTCCAAGTCTTTCCCAGACTTGTTGACTTCCTGAGTCTCTGGAATTTCCTTCCTGTGCTGCGTGCCCCCCAGGAAGGGATGTAAGGATGTTTGTTTCTAGCTAGCTACCATCTTGAATCCCCAGAGCCTCCTTTCTCTCTCCAATTTGGAGGAAATCTGTTAAAAACCACTTCACCCCTCTCCTCCAGCTCTTTCATTCTTTCCACCCCTTTTCCTCAATGTTCCCTGAGCCTTGGGGGGTGAGACAGATGTTCAAATATGATGACACACTGGGCCATTATGTCACAGCAACAGTCCCTGTTCTCAGCAGCTTAACTGGCGAGGAGCCTCTCCATCACTAATCACCACCCATTGCAAGTTCCCCACCACCAAGGCAGACAGCAGCAGTAATAGTGATAACCTACAGGAGCAAGCACACATGTTTAGCAAACAGTTTGGCGGGAACATCACATCTGTCCAACAAAACAATAGCAGTAGCTTCCCCACTAGGGCCTATGATCTCCTCAGCCATGGGCTTTTGACCAGATTTATAATGCGAGACATGAGCTCCCTTCTCCCTATAAAGAGAGACAGGAGACTTTGAATCCAATCAAAAAGTTGCTGGCTGTACCCACCACAGTCATGCCACTATCTCACAGGCAGGCACATCTTCCCCGGCATGTTGG
>PVHP010019790.1:0-31402 GCA_004024765.1 Zapus hudsonius
ACAGACCCCCAGGGTGTGGCACCTGTGTACTAACACCTGGTAAACTCAGACCCCCAGGGTGTGGCACCTGTGTACTAACACCTGGTAAACACAGACCCCCAGGGTGTGGCACCTGTGTACTAACACCTGGTAAACACAGACCCCAGGGTGTGGCACCTGTGTACTAACACCTGGTAAACACAGACCCCCCAGGGTGTGGCACCTGTGTACTAACACCTGGTAAACAGACCCCTCATGACACTGCCATTGCCTCCTTGAAGCCAGGCTATCTGCAAACCAAAAACTCCCAGGTGGCCCTGATGTGGGAAATGGGGCATCCTGGCAAAGCTGGGGACAATTTTGAAATGCCAACTCACCCCAACCTGAACAGAAACAGTGCCTGACCATCTTCACAGGAAACAGAAGCACAGTTAGAGGGTGGGGAACAAGCAGACTTCCCTGGGCAAAACAGATGGAATTTTTTTAGGTTCTGTTGTGTTTTGCAGAAGAAAATATTTTTAGACTAAATTCATCCTGAGTGGCAACATGTGGTGTCTAGCTAATTATGCAATTAATCAGCAGGGCCCACCAGGATGGTAGAGAGGAGCTAGTAGAGAACCTGCCTATGCCACTGACTGGTTCACATGCAAAACAATCAATCACGGCCTCATAGAGCAGAGGCCATGCTGCCTCCCAGTCCTGATGCCTCGCTCCACCAGCCTTGTCCTGGGCCTGCAGTGAAACCTGAGGACCCTGACAATGGGCTGGCGCTGCTGCCCACGCCTGCAGATCCTGAGATAAAGTGAAGAGTTTACTTAAGTAGAAATTCTGTGAAGGACCTGGGTATAGGGGTTCTAGATCCTGGAAGGTGGGGTGCTCAACAAAGGTCTGGCTTTCACACCATCTTCCTCTTGAGCTACCTGCCCTGTGCAGAAATTACAAGTCTGCAGCCAAAAGCTTGCTCGGAAACACATGGGGCCCAGATCCCCAGGAACAGAGCACACTGAGGTCAGCTGCTGGAAAAATCCTGCCAGGGACTCCCAGAGCACTGACTCCTGGCCGACTGCCTCAACTCACAGAGTCCCCATGCAGGTTAGGATGATTCAAGGTCATTGCTAGCCAGCTCACATGGAAGCTCACTCAGGACAAGTGGTACAGGCCCACAACCCAAGAAATCTGGCCTCAGAACACATCTGTACATCTAAAATCTGTTGAACAGCCCTCACACATAAACTTCCAGAAAAGGCAGTGAGAAAGAAAAGCTGATGACCTAGTTTGGGGCTGCTTCAGACATAGCAGAAAACTCTCTCAAACATTCAAAGATAGATCCTCATACCTAGAGTTTCCCAGCTCCTACAGAAGGTGGCTACTGAAGCCAAATTCTCTCTCAAGGGGTCTTCTCATCTGCTTCTCTTTCTTCCTCTGGATTTCTCAAGTCTCTGTATCAATCCCACCACCACCACGTCCTGTACAACTTGCTCCTACATTTCTGCCCTTTACCCCGTAAGGTCCACGCTATTCTCCCTTGTGTGTGTGTGTGTGTGTGTGTGTGTGTGTGTGTGTGTGTGTGTGTGTGTGTGTTCCCATTCCTAAAAGCTTCAAAGTTATCTTTGATCTCTCTAGTTCTCATGTCCATGGGCACCCACTAACTGTACTTACCCACTTGCTCACACACAGCAGCTTCTCTCCTCCCTCCATCTAAGATCTGTGCCAGTCAGGCCTCCATGAGACCTTTGCTCTTGCTCCTTTCTCCTGTCTTTCCTTCAGTAACAGCTACTGAATTGTCCCACCCCATGGAAGGCTCAGTTTCTGGAGTGAGCTGGGTCAAGGATTGTAGATATTCTACTTTAGGCTGACTTTAGGGTCTAAATCCTGGTGACTATGAGGCCATAGCCTCTGACTTGTTTTCCCTTGCTTGAGACAGAGAGACATTGAGCCCTCCCTTAGAAGGATGTTTTCAGGTGAGAGGAAGGACACAGGTGTTCACACACATGCTCACATGCTGCTTGGTCACATGGAGCCAGCTACATAGTAAGATCTTGTTCAACAAAAATACAGAGGGCAATATTGCAAGGTGATAGTGGCTATTGGTAGAGTCCTTATATGTAATGCATGAGATCCTGGGTTCCATCCCCAGTGCAAGTGGAAATAAAAGTGTTTCTGTCAGCCTCCAAGGACTCTCCTAGATTACTCTGACTGGTCCATGGAGCTGGAGGGAATCCACAGGCAAGGTGATGTCCTGGTAGGAAACAGGTAAGACAGAGCTTCTCTTGCTCCTTGTCCCTTAGGGCTCATGGCCATCTGTGCTTCCAGCTTTCTACCATATTATCCTAGATGATGTGTTTTTGTTTGTTTTGTTTAAGTTTTATTAATCTTTCTTTTGTTTTCTTTTTTATTGTCCATAATGAGTTACATTGTTTAGTGGGCCAACAATGAGTTGTTATCCCCAATTCCTCATTGCCCCCCTTCCCCATCCCCAGTCAGCTGGATATCCTCCTCCGTGGGCCGTCTGTATCAGTCTTTGTGGTAGGGGACCATGGATAGCCCAGTCTTCAGCCGGGTTCTCCTGACTCAAGTGTGTTGTTACTGAGGGGTGCCATGCCTCTGATATTCTCCCCCACCACCGCTCTCACAATCTTTCTGCCCCCTCTTCCGCTCAGTTCCCTGAGTCATGGTGGGTGAGTATTAAGGATGCTTTAATGTTGTGAGCTTAGGGGTTTTTGTGTCAAGAATCATTGGTTTCTATCTCACTGGCTTATCCTGTGTTATTTGAATGGCTATAGCTGTGGGTCCCTTGTTCATCCTGTCATTCTCTGCAGGGTTCCCTATGGATCCTCCACGATATGACTGTGGTGGCTCATCTCTTGCCAGAATCTCAGCTTTCTGCCTGCGGTCAGTTGGCAGGGTTATATGGGCCACAGCTCTCTCGCTGTATCCTGAAAAATACAAACACAATCTCCATCGGAGAATGAGATCAGTATACCTAGCTTCTATTTTTAGTAGCCTCTCCGGCAGTCGCTCGCATAGTGCATCTTTTCTTGGGAGCCCAATAGTATGGGATCTGGTGCATATCGCCCTGAATCCCCAGTTCCAATCAAGGGTTCCCCCTCACTGAGTGGAATATTTGGCCAAATTTAATAGCTGTTGATTGTCTCCCCCAGGCCCAGCCTCCTCCATTGCACAAGTGCTCCTTTCTTGGTTTGCTGTTCTCTCCCAGTAGGAGGTGTGGTCAGCCTACTCATGGCCGCAGACTATGTTTCATGCCAGTGGTCTATTTACTCCAGCTCTCGTTGATCAGCTTCCCTTGGAAGCTTGTGTAGTGCCTTCCAGCACTGCACTAACTGCCATCTGGGGGCTGGTTACCATTCCAGACCACGAAGGGTCTCTCGATGCTGATCGATGGCATTCTGTGGTTTCTTTAGCAACAGGGTTTTGCCTCAGGCCTGGGGAGGGTGTTCAAGAGCCTTGACAGAATTCTGTCTTGTTTTTGGAATCTCATGGGTCACTTTGGTCAACAGCTCAGTGAGGGGAGGAACCAGTGGCCAGGACCTGGGGCTGTCAGACTGCTCAATTGTTCACAGACTCAGACATTTTCCCCTACTACTCATGACCGCTCTTACCAGTCTTTAGGTTACAGTATGCTCGTGGAGAATTTTATGTTTTTGAATCTAATTTGGTTTAGCCTCATGCTTAAGCCACTCCCCTCCCCCCTTCCCTTACTCCTCATTCATAACCTCTCAGTTCTTTCTACTAGTCTGCATAAAGAAAACAGTTATCCTGGTTAAGGACCGCATATGAGGGAGAGTATGTGGCATTCAATTCTCTGTTCTTTTGAGTGTTCGCTTAGTAAGATCTACTAGAAGTCAGACCATTTTTTCCTAAATTTTGATATGTCTTTTTTCCTTTCAGCTGAGTATAATTCCATTGTGTAAATATACCACAGTTTCACTGTCCATTCCTCCATGGATGGGCATTTGGGTGCTACACCATCTCTCCAGCCCAGTTTTATTAATCTTTGATATTTTCATACATGAGCATAATGTATTTTGATCTTATTCCTCCCAATCACATTCTTTATCCCTCCCCTTACCATTACTGCTCTTTTCCCCCATTAATCTCAATCTCACTTTCATATCTTTAAAAACAACCATTGAATTAAATTAGGGTTGCTTGTAGGGCCCTGGGTGGAAGGTGATTTATTGTGGAATGGGCAATTTATCAGCAAGAGAGGCTCTGATTTTAGTAGAAATGCTTTGACTTTTCCCCCATTTAGTATTAGGTTGGCTATAGATTTGTTGTATGTAGCCAAATCTGTTCCTTATTGTGATGGTTAAGTTTATTGTCAACTTGACCTATTTAATAATCTACTCCGAGTTTGCCTGCAGAAAAGATTGACAGAAGGAGGAGGTCCCTCCTCCAGAGTTGCCCTTCCCCCAAGTGGGTGGGCCTTCCAGAAAGGGACTGGATATAAGGAAGCTTGAGGGGAAGGTAAGTTTCTTCCTTTCTCCCCTGACTGCTGGTGTTTGTCATGACTTGCACTCGCATCCTGCTCTCCTACCCTTCTCGGACATTGGAACCCAGTTTCCTCAAAATCATATCATGGACTGAAGAGCAGCTGCTCCCTAGGGAGCCTTCAGGCCTTCTGGGCTGGATTCGGACTGCTGAGGCCTCCAGCCACATGGACTGAAACGAGCAAGAGCGCCTGTCAGACTCCTTCTGAAACTCCTGAGCCTCCTGTCACCTCCAGGAAGATCTTGTTTCTTCAGCCTGAAATCCAGGTTCCCTCTTAGAATATTGACGGGTCACTCTTTCTACAAACCTTGCTTTCCTTCTCCTAGAAGGATGCCCAAATCCAGAGCCACATGTTTTACCAACTTTTTTGTTTGGACCTTTTCTGCCATCTTCCTCCTGCCCAGAACTCCTCAAGCTTACTCCTGCCATATGGCCTTTACTCTGCTGGTCCCTAATTCTGGACAGCTATTTGCACATGTACTTCTAGCTCATCCGCCAGCCATGAGGCCCCCACCCCACCAGCCCCAGTCACTGTCATTCCCTATTTTATATTCCTCATAGCATGCACTCTTCCCGGAGACTGTTCCTACTGTTTCTGTGCCTCTGTCTTCTCCCCGAGGGTCCTGTGTGGCAGGCTGGGCGCTGTCACATCTGCTCAAGCTCAGTAAGGAACTGATGCAAGAGCAAATGAACATGCACTTGGCCACCACTGGGTGCCATCTGCTGGCTTGTTTGGAGTGGCTGGGGTGGCTGGTGGGACTTCTGCTGCCCTACAACATTGCTCACATGGACCCAGAGGCCAGACTTGTCAGGAGATCCTGAGAAGCAGGGAAACTGAGGAAGCTGCTATAACTCCCTTCTGAGTAAACACGTTTGTGGCTCCTAACCAAAGAATAGTGTCCTTAAAGCCCCCAGGTATGTGCCCTCATTTGACCTTCTCAGGTTCAGGCAGCTCAGAGCACATAGTCCTACAGTCTTAGCAGAGACCTCAAGAAGTCTCCTGGCTACCAGGCCACAACAGCCATTAAAAACTCTTTAAAATGGAGTGGCATGTTTTGTGGGATCCATCCTGGAGTCAAGTCAGGAGACCTGGATTTTTCTCCGAGAGTCTCTCAGACACCAGCTTCCTGTATGCCAGAGTAGAAAGCAGAGTGAGCTCTGTGCAGTCTGTCTTCCCTAGGGGCTGGGCTTTGTCTCCCCACCCCCATTTAAGAACATTTTCTTCATTCAGTCATCTGAAAGAGATGGAAGCTTTGAGGGTCATACATCAGTGTCTAGCTCTCAGGAACTCGAGCAGAGCCTAGTGTGGAGGTGAGGGACATAGTGAGGCCAGGTCATGTATGGATGGAGCCATGGACAGGAAGAGATACTCTGGTGAGAGCCTTATGACTGCTATGTAAAACTGATTGTTATTTAAAAGATTATGACTGTTGTTTGAAGTTTCACATCTGTCACCAGCTTGCTGTCACACACGTGCTTGGAAAAGGAAGAGTGAAACATTTAGGGTAGATCCAGTGTTGAACTGTATCATATGGATAGAAAGGAGAGAGAGACAGACAGACAGAGACAGAGAGACAGAGAGAAGAGAGTAGAGGATCTTGTCAGTGGCTAGGCCAGCATCAGGCCTGCCTAGGCTGGGTACTGGCTCCTGAGTATGCATAGATCCTTGTCACCCACACACTTCTTGGATCCTCCTTGAACAAAGGGAAGTGGGGGTGGGAAAAAGCCACTTCTCATTTTCTTTAACTAGTCCAAGAAGAAACAGAGCTTGGATTTCTGAGAGTCTCATAATTAAATGAATCAAAATGTTTTCTTTCTTGGTGACTTTGCCAGCTTCCTTCCACTCCTTCTTGGCCCCATTCCCGGAGAGTGGCAGAGCTGGGAGGATACAGAAGGACATGTTGGCTCCAAGGCCAAGTAGGGTGCCTCCTGAGCAATTAGCCCGTGCATCATCGTGGTGGGGAGAGATTTATGGCTTGCTCACAGAGCATTCTAACCCAGACCTTCTCGGCCCACATCCTTTTGCTGGAGATGTTCCTGGAAGCAGAGGCTTTATATTAATTCCAATCATAGTCAAATGAGAGCCCATTCATAAGACAGCCTTCCACAGGATCCGCTCCTGTTGCTCTGGCCTGACCTTGAGCCACCAATGCTGTCACCAGCCTCAAAGAAGAAAGTAATCTGAGCTTAACTACAGCCTTCCTGGCAAACCCAAGAGGTAATGGGGCTACAGAGAGGGATATGCTCACGGAGTAGCATGGTGGCCTTGCTGTTTCAGCATCTTTAGTCTGGGCACCATTTTCAATACCCACTTCAGATTTTTCTGGAAGGGTGGTTATATGGGGAGGAGCCACCTCCTAAGTCCTGGAGACACCATTGACCTGGTTTCTCAAGTAGTCCCTTTTGTCCCAGAGCTGCAGCCCAAGTCCTTCATGAGCCAGAGACATGGTCACAGAGCCACCAAAGGGCATGGGTGGCTGGGCAGCCAGCAGCAGCCCTCTGATCACCAGTGTCTGCATTTGACCTGAGGTCAGGACTGGAGGTCCCTGGTGAGCTTGGCTGTCAGTGACTTCTACACACCCATTAGCATGTCTGCAGATGGATGTTGCTCACAGCACCATGGACTCTAAGGACTACATATAAACCCTAGGAAACAATTACCCAGGTATTGATTATGGATTAGGCTAACAACATTACTAATTACATCTAAAGATGTGTATCCACTGCACCAGCCTGTTAATGGCTTGTATGAGGTATTAAGGCTGCTAATTAGGGCAAACAGCAGGTTTATCACCAGCTCTAATTACCAAGTCCCTGGAGAAAGGGCCCGGCTTTCCTCTCCACAGCTAGGCTTTCCAAGGATCCAATGGCTGAGCCTCCCAGGCTCACCCTCAGCCTGGAGTTTTCTCCCATCAGACAGATGCTTTCTGAACCTACTGCTCTTCATGAGGTGAAAAGATGGGTGACGCAGTGCTGAATGGCTTGAGGACCCTGGAAAGAAAATACGGATCTGTGACAGGCACCCCTGAGAGGATTATGCTCTGGGGATTTCAGACAACCTAAAAACCCAAAAGTCTTCACCAGTGAGGAACAGAGTTTTAGTAAAACATGAGTCCAGGCCTTTGCAGATGCACAGCAGCAGGTCATCCCTCTGAACAGTGCAGCGCTTTGGACAGAAAGGCTGGAGCGGCGTTGGGTGCCTCCATCTATGGGGTCTACAGGGACTTCCTCGTCGCTTTCTGGTCCCCCTCTACCTATGACTGGCTGCCTTTTGATTTCTGCTCAGTTACCCCTGGAAGCCTTACTTACAACCCCCTGGTGGGGCCAAGAAACCCTTTATTCCCCGAGGGCCTTCCTGGGCAGCCAGACCAGACGAATAAATCCATTACATGTTCAATAAACAATGACTAGATAGGTCTACTATCATATTTAGTAGTTTCAGCAAAGTTCTACTTACATTTGTTTTGTTTTTTAAAGTTCCTGGACTTACTATATTGTTTTGGTACTCTAGAATTCTGTTTTTTGAATATAATTTTTTATTACATTTACTTTTAATTTAATTTGTTTTAATTATGCAAGGACTACATTAATATATTTTGTTGAAAACTCGGACCTGTGGCTGAGGAGATGGCTCAGCAGTTAAAAGTGCCTGCTTGCAAAGCCTGCCAACCTAGGTTCAATTTTGCAACCACCCACTTAAAGCTAGATGGGCATTCATTGCTGGAGCTAGAGACCCTGCATACACACATGGACAAATAAATAAAAAAATCAAAAACTTCAGATCATATAGATAAAGTCAAATTCTCTTTTGTCCATGTCATTGAATAGCAATTTCCTTCAGGTTGAAACATTTCTTCCTAGAGGGAGGCTCATTAGGAGTTTCAAATTCAAACAGTCTCTTTAAGATTCAGGAAGCCCTGAAGCTCCTTGGCTTTCAGGAAGGAAAGACTATGGACCAAGTCTCAGGAAGTTCCTGAAACTTACAAGATTCCCAAGGCCCCTCCCCAAGGTTATATAAGGAGTAGTAACTGCTTTGGGGGGACTCTCATTCCACCCTGCCTGTAAACTTCATATTGCCTGTGAGTTGTTTGTGCTCCTACAAGTAACCTCAATAAACTCATGGGGTCACCAAGTTGGACTTCGGTGGAATCATTTCTTTGGTTTCGGAAGCAACATTGAAGGCTGCACATGTCCACACAGGTGTAGATTGCTGTGCTTTCTTCTGCTGCTTCATGTGGCTTTGTGTCCGGACACTGTACCCCAGCAACACAGAGAGGTGTGAAGGAGTTTCTCACTGGTGTCCATGGCACACAGCCTGGGGGAGGAGGCTATGTCTGGTGGGGGTTTGTGTCCCATAGGCAACAGAGGCTTCCGTCACTGTGATGTTACAGAAAGGACCTTGAAAAGGAGGTTGGGAAGGGTCCTCATGGCTACTTCCAGTGATTAAATGGAAAGAACAGAGTGGAGGCCAGGTGTCTGTGCCCTGAAGTAGAAAAGACAAGTATGAGGCATATGAGTTATTTTCTCTTGCTGGACGAAATACCTGGCAAAAAAATCAGCTAAAGGAAGGAAGAGTTCATTTTAGTTCCAGGTGTGTGCAATGTGGTGTGTGTGTCCATGTGTGTATGCACTTGTATGTGCCCTTGGGGTACCCCTTATGCAGGCATAGCCTGTCAACCTTGTGGATGCCTGAGTGGAATCTCAGGTGACCGCTCCATTACTCCTCCTGCTGGTCTTGGGTTCAGCTGGAGTCTCCTTTCTTTGTCTTAATTGATTCCAGAGCTTGCAAAGCTCCCAAGATTCTCGAGTCTCTGCTTCCCAGCAGGACTGTGGGGAGAGGGACATCCAGCTGTTTTATGTGGAATCTGGAGACTTGAACTCAGGCAGTCTCAGAGCCCCTCAGGCCCTCATGCTTGTGCAGGCCATCGCCCAGCATCCTGTCTGGGCCTGTGGTGAAGCACAGCTTCATGGTAGAAAGATGTAACAGAGGAAGACTGCTTACTTCAAGGCAGCCTGGAAGTAGAAATGTACATTGAATAATAGTAAACACTCCCTCCTGGTAGCCAGGATAGCTCTGCCTATTTACATTCCCCAGCGATCAGAGCATACTTGCTCCCTGACTCAAATGCTGCAATATGCTGTTCCCAGGTGCCACTGAAGGTCATGAGGTCATGGATGCGCCCTTTTTCCTGTCTCAGTCACCATTTGAATTTGATTCTGGTCGTCGTTTGCATTGTTGATCATTTCCTGTTGCTTGGTTAGATTACTTGGTTAGATTGAGCTCTTGAGAACACTGTCCAGGTAAGATGGGATGGAATGAATGGATGGAATGACAGTGTGGCCCTGGGCAAACAAGACCATGAGGCTGCAAACTAATAGCTTGTAGCAGGAAGAAGAGGATTCAGGAAACTTCCTGAAGAAGATACTTTTGTATTAGGGAGGGTTCTCAAAGGAACAAAACCAATAGAACGTGTACGTATATTATAAAGGGGATTTGCTAGAATGGCTTAGAATCAGTAGGACCTGGGTAATCCAGCAATGGCTGGCTGCACACTGGAGAGGCTGGAGGTAGCTGCTCAGTCTGTAACTGAATGTCTCAGCAGTCCAAATCTGATGTGGAAGGCCTGGAAGATTCCAGGACAGTTTCAGGTCTTCAGTCTAAGAAACTGGAATCTGATGTCAAAGAAGACAGTGGCAGAGAAGGAACAACTCATCAGCAAGAAGCAAAGGTGGGCGAGTACTGCTCGTCACTCGGTCCTCTGGAACATGCCATGCACTCTGGTGGAAGTCTTCCTCCCTCAGTTAATCCTTCCTCGAAATGGGAGCACCAACCTGCTCAGAGGCCTTCTCCTAGTAGATTCCAGATACAATCAAGCTGACGGTGAACATAACCATCACACTCTCCCATCCAGCTCTATTCTGAAAGTCAAGATCTTCAAGGACACATTCCTTATTTGTATATTCATTCATTGCTGAGTAATTCATTTGTCTGGCGGGAGTGCAGGACTGTATTCAGGAAATATGGGAAGAGGTATAGCCCTACCTAGGATGGTGTAGTCAAGTGGGAGAATGAGTTTGGATTTAGAACAGCACATTAGAAGGACCTACTATGAAAACTGGGCTCCATGCTTGTCCTGTCTCTAAATCTCCACTCAGGGATGTGCCCATACCTCCCCACCTTGATAGCTGTGCTCTGGGGAAAGATAGCTATAGAAGTGGTACATGTCTAATAAAATTTATTCTTTAAAAAAAAGTAAGATTTTTCTGATTCATGGGGACACCTCCTCACCCCTTACTAGTGTCTTGCTTTGCTGGTCTGCTTCTCTCTCCTCCCTCTGTGAATGCAGGCATTCAGCCATGGGGTCAGGAAGTAGGAGCAGTAGCAGCCTGGCAAGTGCTGGGTAAAGGACAGACCTAACAGCACACGGCATGACATGAAACAAGGGCTGCATCTGGGCCTTGGCTCTCAGGAGAGGCATTGGGATACCTACGGGTACTGAGACTCCTAGGAGGCTCAAAAACCTCTGACCGAGTCACCTTGGTGGCAGCTCCTCGAAGAAGGGGCAGTCATACCTGGCAGGCCCTAACCTGTTGATGGAGACTCCTTGAACCTTGGTGGCATAGATAGGATTTCCATACAGTTCACATATGAGTGACAACTTCTAATTTGGAAGGGCTCTTGCTTCTTGTCTATGTGTGTGTGTGTGTGTGTGTGTGTGTGTGTGTGTGTGTGTTCACACTTGCTACCTATGCATATGTTTCCTGTCTTGTGTGCAGAAGTAGAGCAATGCAAACCCAGCAGAGGACAATCTTACCTCATCCCTATGGGATTTATTCAACACTTTGTGTATTAATTACTTTCTTGCTGCTGTGGTCGGACCTGACCTGACTTGAAAGAGGAAGGGTTTATTGAAGCTTATAGTTAGAGATTACAGTCCATCATGGCAGGGAAGGAAGTCATGGCAACAAGAACGTGAGGCAGCTGGTCAACTGCATTCACAATCTGGAAGCAGAGTGTGAATCAGTTAGCTTTCATCTTTTTATCCAGTCTAGGGCCCCAGCCCACAGAATACTGACAGTCTACAGTTAAGGTGGGTCTTTCTCTCTTCAGCTAACAAGCCCAGGTAGTCTGTAAGGGCACTGGTGTATGTGGATGCCATGGGGCAGCACTCCCTACCTAAAGCAATCAACCAACATGAAAGAAGTGCTGGGCAATGCCTCTACCTGCTCCTCCATTGTCCCCAGCAGCAGTACCTGTCCTTACTGAGGCTGGGCTCAGAGCTAACACCTGTGGCCTCAGAGAGAGCAGCATCAAAGTCATGGGGTTCCCCATTAGACCTTGTGGCTGTCCAACAACCCTATAAAGACAGCAGTGGAGAGGACGTATATCTGGGCATTTGGCCAGGTGCAGGGAGCCTTTTTCTATTCCTCCTGAGCTAGTGACATCAGTGGATGACATCACCAAATGTTGCAGCTGGAGGTCGTGAGGAGTTCGAGTAGCTCAAGAGGAATGGAGTCAACAGTGGGGACTGTGCCAGGAATGCTCACACTGAAATCGGGACAGCACAGAAGAGACAAGTCCAGTGCAGCTGTCTGAGGTTGTGACTCTGACTCCAGGCTCAGGGAGGTTCTGTCCATAGTCACCAGCCACCTCTCCCTCTCTCTCTCTCTCTCTCTCTCTCTCTCTCTCTCTCTCTCTCTCTCTCTCTCTCTCTCTGTGTGTGTGTGTGTGTGTGTGTGTGTGTGTGTGTGTGTGTTTGAGGAAGTAGGGTGACATGTGTGACTTCAACAGAACTGAGGGGCCTCCAATTTTCCATGTGGGTACTTACAGAAAGACTGTGGGGCTCTTCATAGTCTTTTTGAGAGGGAGGCCCCACCTCACTCCTGTCCTTCTTTCTACCCTTCCATCATTTTCCTCTTCTGCCTCCAGGTACTGCCCCAGCACCCCATGCAAGGATCTTCACAAGAGCAGTCCAGATGTGTGACCCCATCAGACATCTTCCTTGCTGCCTCTGCCTAGGAACACAGCACAGAACTGGGGCAGCAGTAAGACTGGTGGGCTCCATTGCCCTGTTATGTCCCTTCTCACAAACCAGGCTACCGCCAGCCTGGCATGCAGCACACCAGAGCCATCACTCAGCTAGGCTCTTACTTTCCACACACCATAACATCTTCCTGGCTTTCCCAAGGCTCCACTGAGATGTCATCGTGATCCTCACTTCCCTTTTCCCCAGGTGTCTACAGGTGTCTGTCTGAGGTTTGGCTGGTCATCTTCACACCTCCTGTAGAGAAAGACTGTGGTCACAATCTGTGATGATGCTGTTCCTGAAGAAGGGAACTGAACCTAGAGCCTGCCTGACAGTGAGGTGCCAAGCAACACATGCATGCCTGGCTGGGAACATGTGTCCTTAAAGTTCCACATGCAAGTAGCAGCTGCCCTTGCTGGGGTGAAGACTCAGCAGCTGCGAAAACAATGGCAACAGTGCAAGAGACAGTGGCCAGGAACAGACAAGAGAACTGTTGGAGGAGGACATCAGACCAGAGTGGAGCAGTTCCCAGTGTGCCTAGCTATCTGTTGGTGCAGGTAGATCCTTGAGCCACAAATCTAGAGAAGGCTGAATGCTGGCTATTTCCTTGTGGTCCCACAGGGACCATGCCCAGACCCATTCCAGACCCTCCCTTCCCCATTCCCTAGGAGCTCACCTCTTCCCCTCCCACCAGTCTGCACCCCACACCTCACCAAACTGGTTCTTCTTTGGCCTTTAGTAATGGAGAATTGGCAGACTGGACTGTAATTCTGAGTGCAGCTATGAAAGGAGATTTCAAGGGCATGGGTCCAGGTGTAAGCAGAGGGCCATAGGAGAGAACAGGAGCTAAGAGAGTGAGAGCTGACAGGTCCTCTTACCTTCTGGGGGATAAATGGATCAAAATTAGCATCTTGGTGGGATACAGGGGCACACACCTGTAATCTCACCACTTGGGTGGTACAGCTGGAATTCAAGGCCAGCCTGAGCTATATAGGAAACAAAACAAAATTAGTATCTGTGGTAGTTTGAATGGATGTCTCCCAATAGATTCAAAAGTTTATTAAAGCTTGTGAATTGTCTCCAGCCTTCTGGTTGGAGGAAGTGCCACTTTGACCTGGCCTCCTGGGGTCCAGCCCTAAGGTATTTCTAAGGTGGATGTAAAATTCCAGTAATACATATACAAAGAACAGTCTAGCTGAAGTCTGGAGGTCCTGCTGGTTAGAGTTAGAATGTGCTTGCTTGTCTTGGAGGTGCTGGTGCTGGGTCTCTCTCTCTGATTGGATCTGTGAAAGGGGGCCAGCCTCTTTCACCATTCTGAAGCTTCCCCTGGATCTGTTATTTAAATAAATATTTTCTTCCCAAAACTGTGCCTGGTGTGCAGATTCATCCCAGTGGTGTGTGGCTGACTGCGACAGTATCTAAATGGTCAAGTCCTTTCTACTTAGATTGCAATGGCTTATCTGAGATGTCAGTACTGGGAACTAGTACCTGACAGGCTGCTGGTGTGCTATAACTTTGGACCCCTGAAAGGCAAGAACTCCAGTGTGGCTGAGGTAGGGTAATCTTCTGCTTCTTCCCTCCTAAGAAAGAAAGGAGATGGACCCTCACAAAGAAAGAAAACAGAGCCATAGTACCTTAGCCAAGGCAGGACAGCATGCACTCTGCAGCCACTGAAGAAACCCAGTCCACCCTCAGGTTACCACCTGATCACCTTGTCCTGTCTTACTCAAGGTGTCCTGACCATCAAGGAGCTCTGATCCTTGAGGGAAAGATTCCAAGTCGGATTTGACCCTATATCCTCCTCCACACATCCTGGTATCATTTCTTCCAACAGCAATTAATAGACAATGTTGAAATCACTTCTTTTTCTCCCTCTTGCTCTGGGAAAATCCCCAGAGGCCCAGAGAGGACACACGTGTGCAGGAGAGGAAAGAACACATCTTTCTTTCACTGGCGCTCCCGGGACTATGGCATCAACACATGCGGGCCGCCAGCATGGATGAATGTGGCTGCCACTGGTCAAATCCAAGGGCTCCTTAGAACCAGGCATCTCACAAAGTTTGGAGTTCAGCCTGAGACAACTTGTCATGTAAGGACTGAATGAGGCTGGAGGAAGGTCAGCAGAGGCTGTGGCAGAGAGGAACAAGATGGAAAGGAAATAACAGACACTAGAATAAAGGTCCCCAAGGAGCAGAGAGGAGTGACCAAGAACTCATAATGTGTGCTCTGATTCTGTCATGGAACATGCAAAACAATACAGCCTGTGCTTCCCAAACCTTTCCATTGGCAGAAGTTGTTTCACAACTCTGAAGGTAGTCAGTACCCAGGAAAAAAAAAATAAGCAAGTGAAATCAGGTAACTGGGTTCAGCAATATTTTGAACCTTAAGAATCAAGGTCACCCCAATCATGGCAACTCCACTCCAGAGCATGTATTGGACTTGAGGGGGAATTAGTTAGCCAATCAGGAAAGAAGGCCCAAAGAAGGAACACTGTGCCTGCCTGCTTCTGCAGAACCAGAGTTCAGCATCTGATCCAGCCATCATCCCCTACTCCTGAGCCAGCTTCTGAGCCCAGACCAGTCAACTCTCTCTCAGACTCACCTGACCCTGAAGGTAAAGCCCACCACAATAAGATTAGAAATGGATCCTTACCGAGGTGGGCAAGGCCTCTTGTTGGATTTTCACCTTCCCAGAACTTCCAGGTCCCTGTTCTGGTAAGCCTCCCTCCTGTCCGCCCAGCTGGGCTGAGATTGTGGGGGACTCCCAACCCTTACTGCCACATGGGCTCCTACCCCCTCCTGCCTTTCACATGGCAGGAGCTTTCTGTATTTTCTCCTCTTTCCTTCTCTTGATCATGTAAAGTCTCTCTAAGTCTAATGCTCTGGTTCATGGAGTTAATTCTTTAAATTCATAAGACAAGAATCCAGGGTACCATAAATTTGTTGGTGTATTGGTGTATTGAGAAGAAACCCCAAAACTCCAGTTTCATAATGACCTAACTACTGGGTCCCTCCTCATTCAGTGAGAGGTAACTTTAGGGCTTGGTCTGTGCTTTTGCCAAATGGATGAATGTCTGGCTTCAGAGAACATCACCTGAAAATACACCCATTCAGAACCACCGACTCTGGTTGCACACTCATGTGCATGCGCCATGTACCCGGAAGGGGCACACTCAGGCAGCTGTTCACTCTGCAGATGGAGCTTCTGCCTGATGTCACTGGACCTGGAAGCAGATGGTCTCTTGGACAGCCAGGGTTGAGGGCAGCAGCCTTCCAAAAGAGCCACCTGCCACAGCCTGACAGATTGACGTAAGAAAGGTGGAAACTCTCTGTCCCTGGCCTTGGCTGACCAGTGGAGGAGGATTGCGAATTATGTCTGGCACTGACGATGCAGGAGAATACTTAAGCAGCCAACTCACTTACTGGAACAAAAATGATGTCATCTGCCAAGCCAGACTGAATCTTAATGGGAAGGCCATGGGCAATGGTGGGAAGGCTGTCAAGAGGCCTGCTCTGTGCCCAGGACAGCCACCCAGCAATGGCAGGCCTGTGACCTTCTGTCTCTTGCCTTGCCTGGGAAGAGCAGAGGCTCTTTTAAAACAATGATGCTTCTGAAAATGCCAATCTTTAAGCCAAGAGCCACCTTGTAGGAGTACAATGCACCAAAAGAAGTGGGAGCTTGAGTGAGCCTGGACCCTCGTCACCCTCCCTTGACTCTCCACACAGGAAAGAGCCAAAGTTTGAATGACCATGATTCCATCCATGTGGTTTTCAGAGAATATCATCTCTCGTTTTCTTTGTCATGCTAACAATATTTTTTTCATTATTAAATAAGAAGGAGACTAGAAATCCCTCACAATCCCCACAGTCCTTGTATCTGAATGGAGCTAGAGCACATCACACTGTCTCCTCCCAGGACCCAGGAATCACCTGAGGTTGTTTGAGTCCAAGCTCTCCTCCTTCTCTCCCCTTCCTCCTCCTTCTTCTTTCTCTTCCCTTATTTTTCAGGGGTCTTGCAACATAGTCCAGGTAGTCTCAACCTCACCATCCCCCTGAGGGCTGGGATTATAAGTGTGAGTCACCAAGCCTAATTCAGGTCCTGTATTTTTGACCAGCTCCCAACTGATGCAAACACTGCTGATCAAAGGTCCAGACTATGAGTAGCAAGATCCTGTTTTATTGTAATATGGCTCCATAAAATACATGCTTTTTATAACACAGCTCTCTTTGATTACTTATTATATGATTCTTTCATCCACATCAAAAATACAATAATAATTAATAACTACACACTGTATCTGAAAGTTCTAGGATTTATTTAACTAATCCCTTATCAGAAACAGGTTATTTTCAACTTTTTTCCATTATAAATAGCCTTTACAAAGCTAAATATAATCATACATCCTTAATTATTTCTGAATAAGTTTAGGACCTTCTATACAGGTTACTAAACTTTCCAAAAATATCCACCAACTAACACAACCACCAGCAGTAAGCCAATCATCCCTATTCAAACACTTCTCCAGGAAAGTAAAATGACATTGTCCCATCAGAAGTGGTACACACTTTTTAAATAAACTCAGGAGGATCTCACTCCCTCCTTTATTCCATTTATTCACCACTCAGAGTGCAATGAGATGTCATCATCAGCACTGAAGAGACACAAACCCAATGCAATTACAGTCAAGAAAAGAACAGAGTTGATAAAAAATGTGTACTTCCAACTTTTCTGCAAATACTCTTAGATCTCTGTAGAGTGATTCTCAGAAACCCTTCACTACTATGATTTGCTGAAGTTCCTGCCTGTTGACTGGCCTGAATCTCAGGTTTCTAGGATACAACCCTCGTGGCTCACCTTCCTATCCTCTCCCATTGCAGATGTACATTGGTTGTTACCTATTCTAGACAGACATTCATCTCTTCTGATGGCCTACACCCAATGAGCCTGAAACTGCCCAAGGGAAGAGGCAGCAGGTAAAGTGTGTGGGACCACTCAGTGATGAGGCTGTACAGCAAGGCTCTAGAATAGCCTGATCCATGGTACTAGCTGGAGGAGACACACAGCTTACATGTGGTGCTGGTGCCTCTCTGAGGGCCCAAGAGGAATGGAATGTCTTGGGTCAGGTTGCACCAGTCTCTGGGCACTACTAGGCTGCCCTTCTCTGAGTGCCTGATGGGTTGTGTGAACCCAGGAGGGGTGTGGACAGGAAAGCTTTCAGATATTCTCTCCAGTGACTGTGAAGATGAGGAATTAATTGCCAGTGGGTCAAGCAAGCCATTTAAAAGTGGTGAATCCAGACCAGGGCTAGACTGGGGCAGTAGCAAAGGAAGGCTAAAGAGATGGTTTGGGGGGATCCCAGGTTTAGCCAAGAAGAAGGAAAGCAAGAGGGGAATGAGGAGACATTTCCCTTAGGCACAGATTATGGGAAATTGGAAAAGCAAATGTGTAGGTAGAGGGTCAAAAGATAATCTTGGACACTGAATCTGAAGTGGTTCCAGGATATCCCAGTGGAGACATGATCTGTTAGAAGACAGGACAAGTGGGTATGGAAAAGTAGGAGTCTTAACCTGTTTCTTGCTTCTTTAACAATGAGGTGTCTTAACCTGTTTCTTGCTTCTTTACCTAAGACCAGGTGATTATTTTAAAAAGTTAAAGGAGGATAGAGATTGTGATTCTGGGGGCTAGTTCATGAGCATGGCCAGTGTCAGCTCACATGTGGTGGGGCCTCCTGCTGCACCATAACATGGCAGAATCCACCCCATGGAGAGACAGGGCAAGAGTGCTCACATTTATGACAAAGCCATTCCTATGATCATCTGTCAATCCATTATCCCATAATGGATTCATTCACTTATGAGGGCAGAGCCCGTGGGATCTATCTCATCACTGCTGCACTGGGGACCAAGTTCCCAACATTCACACTTTTGACAAGCATTCAGATGATAGCATTGGGTCACTTGCCCTCTGGGAGTGCCTTTCTCCTCTGTAAAACTGGTGGGGAGACTCTGCTGTCCAAGTGTCTGAGGACAGAGGAAAGATGGAAAGGGAAGTGGTGGGTGATGCTTCCCAGGATGCACAGGGCAGGTGAGAAGCACCAAGGGGGAGAGCCTGAGAGGAGGAGTGGGAAGAGGCAGGGAGCCACCAAGCAAGGAGCCATGGCTCCAGCCCAAGCAGAAACATTTCCTTTAAAAAGACCCATTAAAACTGTAAATGCAATTTCTCCCTGACCCATGATTCCATCTCTAAGAATCTGCCCTCCAAAACCACTTACATAAATCCTTGAACAGGCTTTCAGAAATACTCATCTCTTTTTCCTGAGAGGGAAAAGTTGAAGATGGCCCCAGGGCTTAAAGCAGCACCTGGCATGCAGTGGCACTTCTGAACCATTTGCTTAATGAGTGAATGAACTCAATTTTATTAGCAGGGCTATTGATCAATTCCAGAGAGAACTCTACTGTCATAAAAATAGACTTATTTTCAGAGATGTCTGTAGTATATTGTCACATAAAAAACACAAGTTCTTGCATGCTTTGGATACACATAGGCTCTTCTCTGAATATACTCATATGTATGCACACACACGTACATGTTACTGGCTAAGGGATCCTCTGCAGGTGAGCATGACACTTACCCAGACATTTCTCAATAAGACTGCCAAGGATGATTCTCTTACAGCTAGGAGGACTTCCTTACCAGATGAGGGAAATTTGCTTACTGTAGATGTATAGATGTGTGTATGAATGTATGCATGTATATGTATGTATGCAGGTTCACATGAAAAAAAAAATCTGTCACTAAATAGTAATGACCTCTGAAAATGGAAGCTGGTATTAAGGAGGCCAACAAAAGAAGGAAATGTGTATTTCACTTTCTTTACATATACTGGCTATACTTATGTAGACAGCCCTACTACATTCACAATACAAACTTAATGAAGGTGATCAGCAGCATGGAAGGCTGCAGACAGGTTAGCCAGCTGAAAATGGAGATACTGTCCATGGTGCAGGGTGAAGAACCCACTGACTGCAGGGTGGCTGGGGCCGGTCTCAGCCACCCTACATGAAGCACAGAGAGCCCTGAAAAAAATAGACAAATTGGGTAGGAGTACAGGGGGTGGTGGAGGGAAGAGAGGGGAGGCAGAGGACCTTCTGCTAAATTGTACTTTCAGGTTGAAAAATTCCCCTCCCCACTCTCATTCTACTCCGTAATATTACCTTGCTTTTAAAAAGGATTAGCAAATTAGGAGTTTTAAGGAAGTTATGCCAAAGACTGGCTGTTCCTTCCCAGAAGATAACTTGTGCATCTTGTCATGAGGGAGAACGGGAATTTGCCTGGAATTATGATTATTGCTGCTTGAGCATCTATTAGATGAGACTGTGCAGGTTCAATGTGGTGTGGCTGTAGACTTGAGCATTTATTAGAAAACAAACCCACATCACTAAGCACACTGAGGTCAAGTTGCATGCAGGTATGCTCCAGAGGAGACACCCCCATCCCTACTTGGGGACCTCAAAGCTTTTGCATGCTGTGACTCCTTGGTTATGTTTCTCTGGAGTCATCAAACCCTGGAAAACACCCTCCTCCCCACAGCCTCTGCATTCTCCATTCTCCTCCCTATCTAAATGGGAGCCTGGTGAGAGCTGACCACCTAGGAGGAAAATGAAGACATAGCAGCAAGGCTAGAGCTCAGAATGACTCAATATGTTCTGCTCATCAGGGAATTTCCCACTCACATCCATGTTCCAATTGTCCAGAGGAAGACAAGCATCTGCAGGTTTGGGAAAACATCATTTGAGGATGATGACTCTCCAGATGTCATGCCAAACAAGGTGTGGTGATGGCACAGATGAGTGTGCACTTGGCAGACCATTCTCAGCCACTGTACAGAGAAGATGTCCAGTCTCCAGGAAATGTTGAGGAACCCAGAGGAGGCAGCCAAGTGCCTCGATCAGTGGCCAGACACCCCATTTAGGGGAAGTCTTTAGAAAAAGCAGAGGGTTTTCAAAATTTTCAGTATATGTGAATTAACACAATAATGCAAGCACTTGGTAGCTGAAAGGTCTGAACTCTATGCAGAGCCAAAATAACAATAGAATTCCATTGTGCACATATACCATATTTTCATTATCAGTTGATGGACAACTCAGCTGATTCCATTCCCTAGCAGCTATGAGGAGAACAACAATCAGAGAATGAGTATTCAAGTATCTCTGTGGTCAGGTATACATTCAGTGGTACAACTGGGTCATATGGTGGTTCTATTTTTAAGTTTTTTTTCCATAGTGGCCATTCAAGTTTACAGACCCACCAACAATGACTAAGGGTTCCTCTTTCCTCACATCCTCTCCAGCATTTGTTATCATTTGCTTTCTTTTTGTTTCTTTCTTTCATTCCTTCCTTCTTTTCTTTTCTTTTGCAAACAGAGAAACAGAGAAAAAATGGATGCACCATAGCTTCTAGCTGCTTAACACAAATTCCAGATGCATGCACCATTTTGTGCCTTTGTGTTTACATGGGTGCTAAGGAATTGAACCCAGATCATTAGGCTTTGCAGGCAAGTGTCTTAACCTCTGAGACATCCCTCCAGCCCTCATTTGTTTTTTTGATGATGGCTGGATTAGATAATTTCAAAGTAACTTTAATTTTAATTTCCCTCATGGCTAAGAATATTGAACACATTAAAAATATTTATTAGCCATTTGTATTTTCCCTTTTGAGAATTCAGTGTTCAGTTCCAAAGCCCATTTTTAATTATGCTGTTTGTGGGGTTTTTATGTTTAGTTTTTTAGTTCTTTGTATATTCTAGATATGAATCCTTTGTCTGATGTATACCTGGCAAAGATTTTCTCTCTTTCTGTAGGGTGCCCCTTCATTTAGTTAACAGTTTTCTTTGTTGTATAGACACTTTTTAATTTTATGAGGTTCCAATTGTTAATGTTTGGCCTAATTTCCTGAGCAACTAGAGTCCTATTCAGAAAGCCCATGACTATACCTATATCTTGAACAGTAATCCCTACTTTTTCCTCTGGATGTTTCAGAGTTTCAAGTCAAACATTAAGATCTTTGATCCACCTGGAGTTGATATTTGTATAGGGTGAAAGATAATGATCTAATTTCATTGTAGATACCCAGTTTTCCCAGCACCTTTTGTTGAAGATGGTGTCTTTTCCAATGTATATTTTTAACATCTTTGCCAAAAATGAGGTGGCTATAGTTGCTTGGGCTTATACCACTGTCCTTTGTTCTGTTCCACTGATCTATGAACCTATTTTTGTGTCATTGTGCTGTTTTTTATTACTGTAGATATGGCAATCACTCCAGCATTATTCTTTTTGCTCAGGATTACTTTGGTTATCTGGGGTCTTGAGTTCTTCCACATAAATTTTAAGTGACTTTTTCTATTTCTGTAAAGAATGACATTGTAATTTTGATTGGGATTGCATTTAATCTATATATTGCTTTGAGCAGGATGACCATTTTTACGACATTAATTCTTCCAACCCAGAAGCATGGAAGAGCTTTCAGTCTCCTAGTCTCTTTCTCAACCTCTGTCTTCAGTGTTTTAAAGTTTTTAAGTGTTTAAAACTCCCTTGGTTAGATTTATTTAAAAGTTATTTTTGAAGCTATTGTGAATGATATTGTTTCCCTGATTTCATTCTCAGTATATTTTTTAATATTTTATTTATTTTAAAGAGAGGAAGACAAAGAGAGAGAAAGAGAGGAAGAGAAGAGAGAGAGAGAGAGAGAGAGAGAGAGAATGGGTGGGTCAGAGCCTCCATCCACTGCAAACTCCAGACACACGCACCACCTTGTTCATCTGGCTTTACATGGGTACTGGGGAAAGCCTTACTGCTAACTATCTTTCCAGGCCCTTTCTCAGGATATTTTGTATATTAATTTGTATCCTGACACTTTGCTCGGCTGTTTATCAGCTCTAAGAGTTTTCTGGTGGAATATTTAGGGCCCCTTTTATATAGAATAACATCATCTGCAAATAAGGAATTATTACTTTGACTTCTTCCTTTTATTTGTATTCCTTTTGTCTGCTTCACTCTGGAGGCAAGACTTCTAGACCAGTGGAGCATAAGGTTGCAGGACCAGGAAGCACAATTTGGCTAATGGGTCATTTTGGCTGATGGTAAGTGGTACCATTCCTATTTCCACCCCTTGATTCCTGGACCTGTGGCTCAGGCTACAGGAGAAACAGTACCATATATAGGACACTGGTTCAGAGCATAGACAGCCTGCCCCAGCCCTCCAGGCTAGTGCCACCTAGTTGGTGCTGTCATTGGTTCTTTAAAAGACCATTGCACCATTCTATCAAGCCAGCTGCTGCAGTGTGGTGGGGCACATGGAAGGACCAGTGAATTCCATGATTATGAGACCACTGCAGCACTTACTTGGCTGTGAAGTGAGTTCCTTGGCGTCATAGTTAGCCACACACTGCTGAAATGAATTATTTAAACCAGGTACAGTTTTTGGAGTAAAGTATTTATTGAAGTAACAGATCTAGGGGCAGTTCCAGAGTGGGGAATAAGGTTGGACCCCTTTCACAGATCCAAGCAGAAAGAGGAACCCATCACATCACCTTAAGCAATGCTGTGTGGAATACCATGACAGTGAATAAGGCATTCTGTGAGTGATGGTAGTTTTTGCAGAAGCACTCCAGGCAGGAAAAGCAAATCCATACTCTGAATAAATGTCTATTCCAGTAAGGACAAAACGCTGCCCTTTCCATGATGGAAGTGGTCCGATGTAGTCAGCCTGCCACCAAGTCACTAGCTGGTCTCCTTGAGGAATGCTCCCATACCGGGGGCTCAGTGCTGGCAGATTAGGCATCAGAAGCATCCATAGCCAGGTTAGCCTTCATTAATGGAAGTCCATGTTGTTGGGCCCATACATAACCTGCATCCCTGCCACCATGGCCACTTTGTTCATGGGCCCATTAGGCAATGACAGGGATGACTGGGAAAAGAGGTTGGCCACTATGCTCAGAACGGGTTAGGTTATCTTGTTGATTATTAAAGTCATCCTCTAATGAGGTCACCTTCTGGTGAGCATTAAAATAGGACACAAGTATCCTTAAATTCTTTGCCCACTGAGAGCTGTCTATCCCCATATATCTTTCCCAGATGTCTTTCTCACCAATTTTCCAATTGTGCTCTTTCCAAGTCCCAGACCATCCAGCCAAACCATTGGCCACAGCCCATGAATCAGTGGACAGCCGCACATCTGGCCATTTTCCTTCAAGCAAAATGCACAACCATGTGCACTGCCTGAAGTTCTGCCCATTGTAAAGACTTCCCTTCACCATAGTCCTTCAGAGTTGTCCCAGAAATAAGCTGTCTGCTTTTTGGAGGTGTCCACATAATGTGCTGAGCCATCTGTAAACCATGTCCTATTACTCTCCTCAGTCAGTTGATCATAGGGCACGCCCCATGATGCCACAGGTGCATGCTTGGGAGCAGAAGGCATTGTAACAGAAGTAGCAACCACAGGCATTCAGGCAACTTCCTCATGCAGCTTACTTGTGCCCTCAGGGCCTGCTTGGGCTGGTCACCACTCCCGCTTGATGATGGGCTGCTGCTTTGCACGGCCAACTTTATGGCACAGTAGTCTCTTCATCCACAGATTCACTTTCTGCAGTTCCAGTTACTAGCAGTCAACTGTGGCTTTAAAATATTAAATGAAAATCTTCAAAACAAGCAACTGGGTTTTAAATTATGCACTATTCTGTATAGCATGATGAACTCCAGCTGCTCAGCTCCACCCTGACCAAGAATGAACCATCCCATTGTACAGTGTACCCATGCCCAGTACCTGGAGGTTAGTCACTGACTAGGTACCCCATTTACCACACAAGCTGTCTCAGTACTGCAGTGCTTATGCACAATACCTATTAATAATAGCCCCACAGTACAAATTTTAATATAGAATGTAATAATTGTTTTATTATGTTATTATATGTCATTGTTAGTATGTTACTGTATTTACCTTATAAATTAAACTTTATCATAGGTGTGTGTATATATTTTTGAAAGTAGTCTATATGGGGTTCAGTATTATCTGTGCTGTCAGGCCTCCACTGAGAGTCTTCTGTGTTTAAAGGGACCATCCCATATGATGGATTGCTGTGAAAACATCCAGAGAATGCAGAAGTAGTTTTCAGAACCTGCCAGCAAAGTATGGTCCCCTGCATGTTTCAGCAAGGAAAATCTAGTTCATTATATTATGTGTTCAATGTTGCTGGTATTGCATCAATACAAAGATAAATCAGAAGAGAAATAAAGATCAAAAATACCTATCAAGTAACTAAAAAATCCATTAGAAAATGTTCTATAAAAACTAATAACAATGCCGGGCATTATAGTACATGCCTTTAATCCCTGCACTTGGGAGGATTGCAGCGAGTTCAAGGCCAGCCTGAGACTACATAGTGAATTCCAGGTCAGCCTGGACTAGAGCGAGACCCTACCTTGAAGATCCTCCCCCCAAAAAAACTTAACAAAATATTTTTATATTTTTAACATCTTATAAAAGCAGTAACATAGATGAAGAGAAATCCCAAAGCAGAAATAAATGATAGTAAGACAACTAAAGAATATGAAAAATAGTTGATATAAAGTAATATACTAAGGGGCATGAAAAATTAGAAATGAGTGTGCAACTAACGTGAACCTCTAGAAGAGCCAAACAGGTATAGGGAGAAATAAGGTAATTTGATAGAACTTATATTAACATATCTAGCATATAAATAACTATAAGGTCTCCTCATCTGTTTTTTAAATATCTTTATAATGAATAAGTTTAAACACTGTATGAGCGAATCTTGTGAAGGTGCCCCCATTTCCTTCCTCTCTTTCCCCTACCTACTGGGGTTCCTCCTTGGTGTGCATACTGGTTCTGTCCATAGGGTAGAGGGTTATGAACTACTGCACCAGAGGTAGCCAGTTTTTTTTATTCCCCCTTTGTGAGTTTTTGCTCAGGGGGACAATACCTCTGGATATTCTCCCCCACCACGGCTCTTACAATCTTTCTGCCCCCTCTTCCACTCAGTTCCCTGAGTCATGGTGGGTGAATTTTAAGTCTGCTTTATTGTTGAAATCTTAAGTGTCTCTGAACTTCTGCTTTGGGTTGTGTTAGGCATTGTTGGTGTCTGTCTCCAATGACCTTTTATGGGTTATCTGACTTGCTGTGGTGATTTGTCTCCTGTTTACCTCATCACTTTCTCATAGGTTTCATTTGGGTCCTCTGTGAAGGCCAGGGGTGGTTTGTTTGCTGTCAGGATGTCAGCCATCATCCCATGTCTTGTTGGTGGAATTAAGTTGTCCCCAGCTCTCTCACTGTCTTCTGAAAAATGCAAACAGAATCTCCATCGGAGAGTGAGATCAATATAGGTTAAATGAGACAACTTTGCTATTTTGGCTAGCTCCTAATGGGTGTAGCCTCTTTGTAGCTGTCTGGTAGTAGGAATTTCACCTTGGAGCCCAGGTTCTTGGTTCCCATAGGATTTTGCCATGGATCTCAATTACAGTTAAGGGTTCCTTGTCACTAAGTGGATCTCTTAGCCAATCAGTAAGCCCTTGATTACCCTCCAGGTTTAGTTGCGCAGATGAGCACTTCTTGATTTGCTGGTCTCTTCCATAAAGCGTTCTCATGACAACATTCTGGATTTTGTATCAGAGGTCTCTGCTTTCTCCAAATATCATTGACCAGTTTCCCCTGGCAGCACATGCAACACCTTTCAGTGCTACACATGCTACCATCTGAGTGCTGGTTAACATTCTGGATCTAGCAGAATCTATTGGTGTTAATTGATGACACTCTGTGATTTCTTTAGCAATAAATAGGGTCTTACCTTAGGCCTGGGGCAGATACTCAAGAGGTTTGACAGAAGTCTGTCTCATTTTGGGGTCCCTGTGGGTCTCTTTGATCATTAGCTCAGTGTGGGAAGGAACCAATAACTGGGACAGGGAGATGCAGGCCCAAGCGATTTTTGTTGGGGTTAGGCTTCCTCCTATTCTATTCATGGCCCCTCTTACCAAGTGGTGCCCACAGCTTCCTCAGGAGCTTCCTGTATGAAAGTAAGGATTTTATGGTGTCAATTCATTATTAGTTTAGTTTATTGTCTGAGTCCCCCCACCCCCCCACTTCTCTCCCCCCACAATTCTTTCCATCATTTACAGGATTTCTTAATGTTCAGGCTTAACCTGGTTAGGAAGCACATATGAGGAAGAATATGTAGTGCTTGATTCTCTGTACTTGTGTGAGGTCGCTAAGAATGATCTGCTCCAAGTCCATCCACTTTTATTTAAATTTCATTATGTCATTTTTCCTTTCAGCTGTGTAGAATTCCATAATGTATATGTACCACAACTTTGATATCCATTCGTCTAGTGATGGGAATTTGGGTTGATTCCAATTCTTTGCTATTGTGAATTGAGCTGCTATAATTGAGCAAATATCTCTGTATTTTGGTGAGGAAACTTGGTTGTAGATGCCCAATAGAGGGATAGCTGGGTCTGTTGGTAGCTCTATATCCATCCTATTCAGGTGCCTCCACACTGCTTTCCATAGTGGTTGTACAAGTTTGCAATCCCACTGGCAGTGAATGAGGGTTCCTTTTCCCTCGCATCCTCTCCAGCATCTGTTGTCATTGGATTTTTTAATGATTGCCATTTTGACTGGAGTGAGGTGGAATCTGAACAGGATTTTTAGATTGTATCACAAATTACATTGGACACTCAGTATCCTAGAAAGAGAAACTGGTACTGCCTGGATCCTACACACATTCTATACTATACTTTAAATTATCTCTAGATTACCTACATTATCTAATACAAAGTAAATGCTATGTAAAGAGACATTGTACTGTATTGCTTAGAAAATAATGACAAGGAAGAAGGGTTGCATATATTCAGTACAGATACACTCTTTAAGTATTTTTATTTATCTATTTGTAAGGGGAGAGAGAGAAAGAGAGAGAGAGAGAGAGAGAGAGAGAGAGAGAACCCCAGAGCTTATTGCCACTGTAAACAAACTTCAGATACATGTGCTACTTTGTGCATCTGGCTCCACATGGGTACTGGGGAGTCAAACCTGGGCCATTAGGCTTTGCAAGCAAGTGCCTTTAACTGCTAATCCATCTCTCCAGCCCACAGGTAGAATTTGTAAAGTTACTTTTCAATCTGTGTTTGGTTGGATTTGCAGGTGTGTAGCCCATGGACATAATGGACCAACTATAAAAGCAAATGCTAATAAAGAGATGCACTGGGACTGGGGAGATGGCTGAGTAGGTACAAGTGCTTGCTGTACAAGAAACAGGATGAGTGTGATCTGTAGCACCCACATAAAAAGCTTGTGGCTGCACAAGCCCATAATCCCAGTGCTGAAGGCAGCAGAGACAGGAAGATCATGGGGGCTCTCTGGCCAGCCAATCTAGCTGAAAAACACAATGAGCTCCAGGTTCAGTGACAAACCCTGTCTCAAGGAAATAAGGTAAAGAAGCAATAGAGAGCATCTAGCATCCTTATCTGGTCATAATGTGAGTAAGCATCTGAACATCTGAACATTCATGTGCCCCCCCCAACACACACACAAAAAGGAAAAAAACTGCACTAAAATATAGGTAGTTACCTTCATGTTGCTCGCACAAAGCACCCAACCAAAAGCAGCTTGTGGGAGAAAAGGGTATATTTTGGCTTATAGACTTGAGGGGAAACTTCAGAATATCAGGGGAAAACATGGCACGAGAAGATTCTGGATACCACCTCTTGGCCATCAGGTGGACAACAGCAGCAGGAGAGTGAGCCAAACACTGGCAAGGTGAAGCTGACTCTAATAGCCATAAACATGTTCCTAGCAACACACCTCCAGCAAGGCTGTAATTCCCAAATTGCCATCCGCTGGGATCTAAGCAAATGAGATTACAGGGGACATATAATTTAAACCATCACACAGGCAGATATAAGTAAACAAATCAGTTGCTTACGCATCCAGCTGTGTGATCTATAGACTTAAATATGCTTCACAGGAGAAAGGACTACAAGAATCATATTCTAAACATGGTATTCATGGAAATTTCTCTAAGGCTTTTACATTATTAAAACATGTCTCACAATGTTATTGTGTAAAACATTGTTTTTATAAGTTTTGGTTCTTTGATTTCATGTTGAGAATGCAAAATGGTATAGCCACACAGAAAATAGTTTCATTTTCTTAAAAAGGTATACATATACTTTATAATACCTAGTATTATCACTCTTAGGGATTTAGCTTGTTGAAAAGAAAACTTATGGAAAGGATAATACCTGCACAAAATGTACCTAACAGCTCTACTCAAAATTGTTCCATACCATTGATATCCAGAACAATCTGAGTGAATCTCAAAGGCATTATGTGTTTAAATAAAGTGGCTGGTCTCAAAAGTTTCCATGTCATATGATTCTTTGATATGTAATTCTTTGAAAGATAAAACTGCAGACCAAGGGTTGACAAGGGCTATCAGTACAGGGAGATGTAAACGGCATAAGAGACTTTTTCCTTGTATATGAAAAAAGTGACAAAGCCCATTTTATTGTATAATTAGTTTAAAAATAAATGCATTTAAACATTTAATAAAAAGAAAACCAAAAGCATAAAAAAGTGTCAACAAAGATAAAATGTATACAACAGTGATTCAGAAAACAGGAAAAATAGCAAAACACTAGTAATGTTTCACCAGAGCTTGTAAAAACAACCAGGAAGCTCCAGGATCAGTAAGAGACTCCAGCTCCAATAAGAACAGGCAGAAAAGAGACAGAACAGGACACCTGACTTCTACTCTAGCCACTCCAGGCAAGCCCATCCTGCAGCGGGTGACACATGAGCATATACACATGCATATACTACCCCCCACACATGCATGCACACGCAGAAATACACTCAAACATTGTAACATACTAGAACCCAGGGATGATAACATGATTCTTAGATGCTGAGAAGTGATTGTTGGAAAATCTGAAAGTCTTTGTCTTCTGTAACTAATCCATTATGTCTTGTGACATAAAACAATCTTGAATCTGAGCCAAGGCAGTATTTTCTGGTGTTGCACGGTGTGATAGTATCCCCAGTGTGAAGGGCACACGCGATGTGCTTGGATATAGACTGCAGTGAGGCACGTGATGCAGCACGGACATGGGCTGCCAGGAACACTCTCACTCCCCGTGCATGATTTTGAATAATATTTGGTCATTGTGCATCCCCAAACCTTTTACTGTTGCTACACTTTTTGTGACCCCCACATTCAATTACGTGACCTTATATGGGGCCACAACCCACAGTTTAAAAGTTAAAAGTTAACAAAAATAAAAGGAAAATTTTAAGCTGATTATTAGAATAACACCATTTTATTGCAATTACTGAATGAATCATCATCAATGGATGTTCAACCATTAGCTGGAGATAATTGGGTGATAGTTTATTTATATGGATTATTTATAATTCTTAAAGGAGAAGATACCTTAGATTGGAAAAATCATACCTTAAGCTTAAGGTTAATAACACTGCTAACAGCAGGAGTCAGCCTCAGTTGGTGCCCTAAGAAAGATTTAGTGTCATTCCAGCCCAAAATGCACAACTGAATCTAATCATGAAAGTATATCGAATTCAAATAAAACATGGTCTATAAAACAATTGGCCTATACTACAGAGCACTGTCAAAAATTCAATGTTAAATTAGGTAATTATATTATGGTTACATAAGAGAATGTCCTTGTTTTAGGAGATAGGGTGGAATACTTGGGAATGGTTGTGATAGCTGTAACTTATTTTCAAATGGTTCAGAGAAGGAGGAAGAGAAAAAAAGGGGAAAGAAAAGGAGAGAGAAAGGGAAGGTGGAAGAAAGAAATGGGGAGGGAAAGAAGCAGGAGAGAGGAGTGAGAAACAAGGGAGAAGAGGAGAGAGAATTTTAACTGGGGACCTTGGGTGCTGGATGTTCAGAGAGTCACTCCCTAAGATCCAGGGGTGGCAGAGGGCATGCAGGCTCAGAATTGTAAGATTTTGTGTTTGAAGCAAATTTCCCACTCATCAGAGAGCTGTAAACAGGGCACAGGGCAGGGAACATCTGAAATAGCTTACTTCTGTATTTAAAAGTGCAGTCTGCAGCAGGATTATTATTATTTTTATTTATTGTTCATAATGAGTTACATTGTTTAGTGGGCGAACCATGAGTTGTTATCCCCAATTCCCCGTTGCCCCCCTTCCCCATCCCCAGTCAGCTGGATATCCTCCTCCGTGGGACGTCTGGATCAGCCTTTGTGGTAGGGGACCATGGATAACCCAGTCTTCAGCCGGGTTCTCATGACCCAAGTGTGTTGTTATACTGATATTCTCCCCCACCACGGCTCTCGCAATCTTTCCGCCCCCTCTTCCGCTCAGTTCCCTGAGCTCATGGTGGGTGAGTATTGAGACTGCTTTAGTGTTGTGAGCTTAGGGGTTTTTGTGTCAAGATTCGTTGGTTTCTGTCTCACTGGCTTATCCTTAGTTGATTGAATGGCTATGACTGTGGGTCCCTTGTTCATCCATTCATTCTCTGTGGGGTTCCATATGGATCCTCCCCGTATGACTGTGGTGGCTCATCTTATGCCAGGATCTCAGCTTTCTGCCTGCAATCGGTTGGTAGGGTTATATGGGCCACAGCTCCCTCGCTGTATCCTGAAAAATACAAACACAATCTCCATCGGAGAATGAGGTCAGTATCAGTTAACAAATATACAACAATCTGGATTACTTAGCTTCTATTTTTAAAAGCCTCCCCAGCAGTCACTCTCATAGTGCATCTTTTCTTGGTAGCCCAAGAGTATGTGATCCGTTGCATATTGCCCTGAATCCCCGGTTCCAATCAA
>PVHP010019791.1:5851-31518 GCA_004024765.1 Zapus hudsonius
CAGGACCTTAGGTGTTTGAGAAAGCAGGTAAAGTTGGGAGGGAGGGAGGGAGGGAAAGAGAGAGAGTGAGAGAGAGAGAGAGAAAGGGAGGGAGGGAGGGAGGGAGGGAGGGAGGGAGAGAGAGGGGGGGAGGGAGGGAGGGAGGGAGAGAGAGAGTGTGTGTCCCAAACTAGCTGACATGCCCGAGGCGCCCCTAGGGATGTGTCAGGCCTGAGAGAGTGACCCAGGGGTGCCATGAGTGCATCTGTCCGGACACCTGGGGTGAGCCCAGAAGCGGCCATGGGGTGCAGCCTGGCGTGCAGGCACGGCTTAGAGAGAGACAGAAGTGGAGATCAGGCTAACCCGAGAGAGAGAGGGACACTCTCCGAGAGCAAGGAGAAGGGGAGGCATCTAAGTGCCTGAGAGGGAGAGACAGTGAGACAGAAAGAGAGAAGCAGTGAAGAGCTGAGGAACCAAGCCAAAACGTGGTGGGTGGTGGAGCCAGAAAGAAGACAGATAATCCTAGTTTCAGAAGGTCAGTGGAAGCTGGGGGGCGGTGGCCTGGTCCAGAAGGGGGTCCGGTTGCCCAGGGGGCAATCGGGGGTACCCCTAGCTGGGTTTTGGCCCCATATGTTAGAATGGAAATGACCACCATGGAGACCACTCTGAAAGAAAAAAGTTTTTAATAGGCAGAGAAGGAACCCCGAGCTCCAGGCTAGCTCCCAAGATGGGAGAAGCCCAAAACCCAGAACAAAATGTGGCTTTTTAAGGTGGATGTTTAGCTTGGGGGGAAGGGAACCAGATGGTCAGTAGTTTTCAGCATCTGGAAGGGCAGTGCCTCCTGCCAGACAGAGACACAGCAGGTGGGGGTGTTATGTCCTGTTCTGGAGGTGAGGTCTGGTGAAACTTCTCCTGAGGCCCCTGGGGGAGGGAACCAAGGTGTTGCCTGAATCTGGACCTAACAGTGACCATGTTATATCCAAAAAATGGCATTTCACAGCCCTCCTCCCATTATCTTATATTATTTTATCTTATATTATTTCCTCTTCTTTGAAAAGTTCCTTGAGTGTTGGAGTGTATAGTTCAGATGTTCTGCTGAGGCTGAGTACAGAGTAGTCACTTTTTTCTGGAATTTTAATTTGTTTTCAAGGTAGTGTCTTACTCTAGACCAGACTGTTTTTCAGTTAGCTATGTAGTCCCAGTCTGGCCCTGCGCTCACGCCATTCCTTCTAACTCTGTCTCCCAAGTGCTGGAATTAAATGTGTGCACCACTATACCCAGGAATTCCCTGGGAGTTTGTCAACTATGGCATCACTGCAATGACCACTGCCCATCGTAGTTAGAAACATCAGTGATTGAGGCTTCACACAGCACTAATTTATAGAAAAAATATAGATACCAGAAGATAGTTTGCTATTCATTCCACTTACTATCACCACAGTAGTAAGTTCAATATAGGTCTTTGTAGCTAGCTATATGGCATTGGCAAGGTTTATAGTACCAGGTTTGAAAACCTTCCTGTGGTGTGAGCCACAAATCCAATCAGGAAATGGTTGGTTACTGCCATATATTTATGCTACTATTGCACCAGTGGTATATTTTGCCTGGAAAGTAGGCTGTGGAATACAAAGGCTCCACAGCTAGTTAGGTCTTTTGATGGCATTTCTGCTCTAGAAGCTTGCCTAGTACCTTCTGGTGTGAGGAAAGCTAGCTTGCAGGGAGTAAGGTTCTAGCTCAAGTTCAGCTTTATTTCTCTACACCCTGTAATCAAAACCTGTGCTGTCTTTAGCAATGGGAACATGCCCTTTAGTATTGTTGGGCAACCAGGAGCAATGACAATTATCCATATTGCTTTAGGTGCCTCTTTAGCCTCATTTATTGTGAGATCTCATCCCTGGTAATCAAATTTATGACAAATAATCTATGACTACTGGGACCAGTTTTATTCATCCATGTAGTAACCTTCATTTAAAACAAACATTTAAGATTATATTATAATTGTTTTACAAAATAGTAGGGTTCCATATATTCTTTTAGATATTTTTAGTTTTGATTCATTCTCTCACCACCCCTTCCTCTTCCTCATCCATGTTCCTTCCTCATCCCCCTGCCTATATCCCTGCTTAAACATTTCTCTCACAATATTAGCCCCCTATATGTCCCATGTTTTCTATAACCACCACAAAACCAACTCCTATGGTTCCTTTCTAGCAAATATAGCTCTTAATGTAGAAATTTGAAGCTACTATCCCATGTATGAGAGAGCAAGTGCTACATTGTGATATATTGTGCTTCTGAGCCTGCTCACTCATGAGCTTTAACAATTTCATCCATTTTCTTTCATATTTCATTTTTCTTTACAACTGAATAAAATTTTATTTTATATATATATACCACATTTTCATAATCTATTCCTCATTTTATGGGCATCTAGGCTGATGCCATTTCCTAGCTATTGTGAATAGATCAGCTATAAACATGGCCAAGCAAGTATCTTTGAAGTTAAACATAAAGTCTTCAAGGTATATTCTCAGCAGTTCTATAAATGGGTTATAAGGGAGTTTTATTTTTAGTTTTTTTTTTTTTTTTGAGAAAACGTCACTTGGTTTTCCATAATGGCTATACAAGCCTGCATTTCCATCAATAGTTAATAAGAGTCCACTTTCCCCCACAACATTGCCAACATATGTTGCATTTTTTTAATGCTAGCCATACTGACCATAATGAGATAGAACTGGAACTGGTTCAGCAATTCTCATTCTCTGTCTTTGTTTCTGTGGTAGTTTGAATAGATGTCCCTCAATATAGTGAAGAATATATTAAAGCTTGTTATTTGTCTCCAGCCTTCTGACTGGAGGAGGTGTCACCTTCGCCTGGCCTAATAGGCTCCAGCTCTAAGGTGTTCCTGGGGAGAGTGTGAAATTCCAGCTATACATATGCAAAGAGCAGTCAGAGCTGAAGTCTAGATTTTGTAAAATGAAGTGAATGGGATGTTTTTTTTTTTTTTTACTTTGTTAAAGATAGACTGAAGAGATAGACACATGGAAACTACATAGGGACTCCAACCTGGAGGAAAGAAAAAACAACTCCACATTAGCTGTTCACATGCTTTTACCTCTATTTCCTATACCTCACTTGGTTTTCCATAATGGCTATATAAGCCTGCATTTCCATCAATAGTGATAAAGGGTCCACTTTTTCCCACAACATTGCCAATATATGCTGTCTTTTTAATTTTATAAGTTATAACATAACTTATAAATTAGGCACAATGAGATATTAATAATAATTTTAACAGAATTTTTATAACAATATATAAAAATTAAATCTCTCTCCATCAACACTATTGTACTGTTAGAGAAAAATTAAAAATTAGAATAAAAGTAGAAAATCTCAGGACAAGAGGGAGCTAATTATTAATAAAAGGAAGTAGGAAAAGTGAAATATCTACCTCAAAATGGTATGTTGGTATGTGCCTCCCCGACCTCACCCTGCCCCTATAATCCTGCCTTTGTTTCCCTGTAATCTTGCATCTGTGGTTAAGTCCAGTAAAGACTGAGAATGGGTTCTATAGATATGGAAAGAATGTGCAAATGCCCAGGTTACTGGAAAAGCCTGTAAAGATTCCCTGAATTGTGATGTATGTTTGGATTCCTTTAAAGGATCTGCTGAACTTAGCTCTTGGCTTTTTTGCCTCTGTCCGGCTATGGATATGCACTTGAGCCCTGGGCATGCCTGGTTATTTTTAATAAAACCCTTTGCGTGTTGCATAGGAGAGTTGGTCAGAGTCTACTTTTGAGTCGGGGGTCCGGGGTCCTAACATCTTGGAGGTCCCACTGAGATCCCATTCGAGCCCCCCACCAACTGAAGATCACCAGCGACCACCCTCCTTGGGTAAGTTTGATTTTTTTCTGGCTCCTTTTCTCTCTGCTTGCGATCGCACAGCTTGTGGCTTTCTGATTCGGCTGCGACTGTGAGGCGTGAGCCCCCCGGTGCAGCTTCTGGCTTTCTGGTTCGGCTGCGACCGTGAGGCGTGAGCCCCCCGGTGCAGCTTCTGGCTTTCTGGTTTGGCTGCGACCGTGAGGTGTGAGCCCCCTGGTGCAGCTTCTGGCTTTCTGGTTCGGCTGTGACGTGGGGCGTGAGCCCCTAGCATAGCTTCTGGTTTGGCTGTGGCATGGGGTATGAGCCCCCAGCATAGCTTCTGGTTTTTGGCTTTATGGTTTTTTGTGTGACTGTTGGCTGTGAGGCGTGAGCCTCTGCCAACTGTGGCTGGTAGACGTGCCTGAGAGCCACAGGTCACAACCCTGGAGGACGCTCCAGTGGTGAGACGAGAGGATCGGTGGTGTCCGCTGGACGCCGCCTATCTGGGACAGTCGGAGACTGTCATTTTTTCTTCAGACAAAGTGAAAGGAAAATCAGCACTCTCGTCAGTGGAATGTTTATGGAAAACTAAGTGGGGTATATGTTTGTCTGTGAGTTTTGTAATTTGTTTTTCGTTTGTTGTATCCCTGTCTGAAATGGGACAGTCCACCTCTACTCCACTGACTCTGACTTTAGGTCATTGGTCTGAGGTCAAGAGTCGTGCTCATAATCTCTCTCTCATTGTTAAGAAGGAAAAGTGACAGACTGGGCATGAACTGGCCACCTGAAGGATCGTTTCACCTAACTCTTATTAAGAAAGTCAAAGATAAGCTGTTTCAGCCTGGGAAACTCGGCCATCCAGATCAGCAACCATACGTGTTGGTTTGTCAGGATCTCTGTGAGAATCCCCCACGGTGGTTAAGACCTTTCCTGCCCCCAGACCTCGACTCCGGTCAGAGCTCCGTCCCAGCCACTGTGCTTTCCCTTAAGGCACCTGAGTCTTCCGGCTTGCACCCTTCAGCTCCTTCTCCACCAAAGCCTACTTCTGTTCTGCCTGACTCTCAAACAGATCTCATTCTCCTAAGTGATCCTCCTCCTTATCTGCTGCCCCCTGCGCCTGCTCCAACTGTGCAGCCTTCTACGGCTGTAGGCCCTGACCCAGTTTCTCAATCCCGCCAAGAATCCCAGGCCTGGGGACCAGCTTTGGGCACCCGGAGCAGCAGAGCGCAGAGACCTGAGGGTTCATCTTGAGCTGCTACTATGCTTCCTTTGCGACCAATTGGACCTTTAATTGATGACGGACGTGAGGGAGAAATGCCGGTTCTTCAATACTGGCCTTTCTCCTCTTCTGATTTATACAATTGGAAAAATAACAACCCCCCCTTTCTCAGACGACCCAACCCGGTTAACTAACTTAATAGAGTCTCTTATGTTTTCTCATCAGCCCACTTGGGATGATTGCCAGCAACTGCTAGGTGCTCTTTTCACCACAGAGGAACGGGATCAAGTGCTCATAGAAGCCAGGAAAAATATCCCTGGCCAGGACGGACGTCCTACCCAACTCCAGAACATCATTGACAACCATTTTCCTTTGACTCGGCCAAACTGGGATCCAAATACTCCTGCAGGTAGGGGGCATCTGTCCACTTATCGCCAGGCTCTAGTGGCAGGTCTCCGTGCAGCGGCTAGAAAGCCCACTAATTTGGCTAAGGTAAGGGAGATCATACAAGGACCTACTGAATCTCCCTCAGTCTTTCTTGAGAGACTCATGGAGGCATACCGGAGGTATACTCCTTTTGACCCACAGTCAGAGGGACAGAAGGCATCAGTGGCGATGGCCAATCTGCCTTAGATATCAGGCGCAAGTTACAGCGTCTGGATGGAATCCAAGACATGACTCTGAGAGAACTAGTGAGGGAAGCTGAGAAGGTGTATTATAAGAGGGAGACAGAGGAAGAAAAAGAAATAAGGAGAGAAAAAGAAAGGGAGGAAAGGGAAAGTCGCAGAGATTTGAAACGTGACAAAACTTTAACAAAAATCCTGGCCACAATAGTAGAGAATCCTAACCCCCCGAGAGGGACATGCGCAGGGAAGAATAGAAAGGCTAATAACCTGGGCCCTCGCAAACCAGTTCTTGATCCTGTTCAATGTGCTTATTGTAAAGAAAGAGGGCATTGGGCGAAGGAATGCCCCAAGAGGAAAAACCAAGTGAAGCCTACTGTGCTAGCCCTGAATGATGACTAGGGGCAACTGAGCTCGGAACCCCTCCCTGAGCTCAGGGTAAGATTTGAGGTGGAGGGGACTCCTATAGACTTTGAAGTGGACACGGGTGCGGTTTATTCCGCCCTCCAGAAACCATTGGGTCCACTCTCAAACAAAAGGTCTCTTGTCCGAGGAGCAAATGGAGCTAGCTACCGCCCCTGGACCACGAAAAGAACTATGGATTTGGGAAAAGGGCAAGTGCAGCATTCATTTTTGGTAATTCCTGGTTGCCCATCGCACCTGATGGGCCGAGACTTGCTAACCAAATTGGGAGCCCAAATAACATTTCATCCACATGACTCTGAAAATCCAACTGTCAAATTCTTGAACCCTATGGTGGATGAATCAGCCATAGCAGCACTGACCTTAAATATAGAAGATGAATATAAATTGTTTGAAAAAAGTCAGGAGGAAGCAAGTGAAGATATAAAAGATTGGACTGTTGAATTTCCTGACTCATGGGCTGAAACGGCAGGACTGGGTCTAGCAATTAATCAGCCTCCAGTAGTGGTGACTCTTACGCCTACTGCCACCCCCATCAGAATCAGGCAATACCCTATGAGTAAGGAGGCCAGAGAAGGCATCAAGCCGCATATAAGGAGGTTATTAGATCAAGGAGTTCTACTGCCCTGCCAGTCAGCTTGGAACACCCTCTTGCTGCCAGTTAAAAAGCCGGGAACCGGAGACTACTGGCCAGTGCAGGACTTACAAGAAGTAAATAGTAGAGTTCTGGAAATACATCCTACGGTGCCTAACCCATACATTTTGCTGAGCTCCTTAGGCCCTGATAAGACTTGGTACACTGTACTGGATTTGAAAGATGTTTTCTTCTGCCTCAGATTGCATCCTGTTAGTCAACCTCTGTTTGCTTTCGAGTGGACTGATCCTGAGGCTGGGATCTCAGGACAGTTAACCTGGACCCGCTTGGCGCAGGGATTTAAGAACTCTCCCACCATCTTTGATGAGGCCCTGCATCAGGACTTGAGGTTGTTCAGGACGCATCACCCAGAGATCACCCTCCTTCAATATGTGGATGATCTGCTGCTAGCGGCTTCCAGTGAGCAGGAATGTGAAAAAGGGACCCGCTCCCTATTGACTGAATTAACAAAGCTGGGTTATAGGGCCTCTGTGAAAAAGGCACAGCTATGCAGGCAAGAAGTGACTTTTCTGGGGTACTCCATCAAGGATGGAAAACAATGGCTAACAGAGGCCAGAAAGAGAACGGTAATCCAGATCCCGGTCCCCACTTCTAGGAAGCAACTCCTTGAGTTCCTGGGGACTGCCGGGTTCTGCCGGTTGTGGATACCAGCATTTGCCACCTTGACTGCCCCTTTGACTCCCCTAACAAAGGGAGATGCAGAGTTCCTATGGGGCCCAGAGCAGCAGCAGGACTTTGATAATATAAAACGAGCCCTCCTACCAGCTCCAGCACTGGCACTTGCAGATATAGATAAGCCTTTTACTCTATATGTGGAAGAACGAAATGGGGTGGCTCGGGGAGTCCTGACTCAGGACCTGGGTCCATGGAAAAGGCCTGTGGCGTATTTGTCAAAGCACCTAGACTCTGTGGCCAGTGGATGGCCCCGCTGCTTAAAAGCTATAGCTGCTGCTGCAAGGATTTGCAAGGATTTGTCAAGGATGCTGACAAACTCACAAACCTTGGGACAAAAGTTAACCCTTGTAGCTCCTCATACCCTAGAAAGTGTGATCAGGCAACCCCCTGATAGATGGTTGTCAAATGCTCGCATAACTCACTACCAGAGCATCCTACTAGATAAGGACTGTGTAACTTTTGGCAGCCCATCTATGCTCAACCCTGCAACTCTGCTCCCAGAAATAAGGGAGGAGCCGGTGCTTCACACTTGCCAGGACATGCTAGCAGAAGAAACCGGAATCCGCACTGATCTGAAGGACAGGCCATTGACTAACTCAGAAGTGACTTGGTTCACAGACGGCAGTAGCTTCATCCAGGAAGGTAAGCGATATGCGGGGGTGGCAGTAGTAAGTGAGACTGGCATTGTTTGGTCAGAAAGCTTACCTGAAGGCACTTCAGCCCAAAAGGCTGAACTCATAGCCCTCACGAAAGCCTTAGAGCTGACAGAGGGAAAAAGAGCTACCATTTACACAGACAGTCGCTATGCTTTTGCTACAGCCCATGTTCATGGGGCAATATATCAGCAAAGAGGACTGCTCACTTCTGTTGGGAAAGAAATTAAAAATAAGACTGAAATTCTAAAATTGCTGGCAGCTGTTATGCTGCCTACTGAATTGGCCATTGTGCATTGCCCTGGCCATCAGAAGGGGTCAGAATCAATAGCCACAGGAAATCGTCGGGCTGATGAAGAAGCCCGAGCGGTTGCCCTCAGAGACCCAAACCCTCTGGCACTATTGCTTGAGGAACAAGCAGCTGACCCTCCTGCTGATCATATACGAGGTCCTGATGATCTGAGTCTTGATAAACAATCTGTTGAGGCACATTTCCGACAGATTCATCAATTGACCCATTTGTGAGCAAGAAAAATGCAGGAATTGTTAAAAGGACAGTCTTCCCCCTTGACCTCTGTAGAAGTTAAGTGGATAACTGAACAAATAGTAAACTCCTGCAGGGCGTGCCAGATGGTAAATGCCTACCCTGCCAGGACCCCGGAGGGCAAAAGACTTAGGGGGGATCGACCAGGACAATATTGGGAAGTAGACTTCACTGAAATATGACCTGCCAAATATGGACTTAAATATCTTCTAGTGTTTATAGACACTTTTTCAGGATGGGCAGAGGCTTACCCCACCAAAAAGGAAACTGCCTCAGTCGTAATAAAGAAGATCCTTGAAGAAATCTTCCCGCGCTTTGGACTTCCTCAGGTACTGGGGTCCGATAATGGACCAGCGTTTGTGGCCCAGGTGAGTCAGGGACTGGCCAGGATACTGGGGATTAATTGGAAATTGCATTGTGCTTATCGGCCCCAGAGTTCAGGACAGGTAGAAAGGATGAATAGAACAATTAAAGAGACCTTAACTAAATTGACTATGGAGACTGGCGTAAAAGATTGGACCATGCTCCTGCCTTATGCTCCATTTCAGGCTCGAAATACCCCTTCCTCTTCACTACTTAACCTCACTCCCTTTGAAGTCTTGTATGGGGCTCCGCCACCAATTCGAAAGCTAGCCCCGTTAACTGATCTGAACTCATTGCCTCTTACCCCTTTACGTGCCAGGCTGAAAGCTTTGGAGACAACTCAACAGTCTATCTGGAAGCAGTTGGCAGCAGCCTACCAGCCCGGGGAGACTCGGGTACCCCACCCCTTCCAGGTGGGAGACTCCGTCTACGTACGGCGACACCAGACCCACAGCCTAGAGCCGCGGTGGAAGGGACCTTACTTGGTACTTCTCACCACTCCAACTGCGGTGAAAGTTGATGGCATCACACCTTGGATTCATGCATCCCACCTCAAGCCAGCACCTCCACCTGAACCGGAGTGGAAACTGGAAAATACTGAGAATCCCTTCAAACTTCGCATTCGTCGCATGGATAGGACTGTGGATGATTCCCCTGATAACTTGTAACCTCCATGCTCCTCAGCAACTGACTTGGGAAGTAATCTCTTCCGCAGGACATGTGGTATGGTCTATTAAGGGGACCCACACCCCGGGGACCTGGTGGCCAGCTCTTCACCCTGATGTGTGCCACCTGGCGGTAGGATTAGACACCTGGGACCTCTCAGAGATAGACTCCCCTGCTGATATTCCCCTAGGTCCGAGTGCATGGGAATATGGGCTTTGGAACAATTTGGATGGTAATGAAGAGGATGATTCACCTGGGTGTCGAGACAGGCAGAGGCGTTGCTTCCTTAGACAGACAAGCATTTATGTATGCCCAAAGGATGGTCGAAACCGCAAGCAAATACGGGAATGTGGTGGGCCTGAGTCACTGTTTTGTAAGGCTTGGGGATGTGAAACAACTGGGGTGACTTACTGGAATCCTTCCTCCAGTTGGGATTCGATTATGGTTCATCGAAATTACATTCCTGAAGGGTGGGAATTCTGCTATGCCTCTAGACTGCCCCAAACAGTCTGTGGAAAAGGTGGCCCTGCTTGTAACACTTTGAACATCACCTTCACAGCACAAGGGAAAGCAGCCAACACAATACCTGAATGGTTTAAGGGCAGAACTTGGGGCTTGAGATATTATATTACAGGGAATGATTTTGGCCTTTGGTTTACTATCAGGTTAAGCAAAAAAGAAATACCAGTGGTGGTGGGCCCAAATTCAGCTGTCATGCGACCACCACAAGATAAGCAGATTATACCCCCAACCCCACTGCCCAGAGAGGCTGAGGACCAACCAGCTGCTTTTAGGAATAACACCACATGGTATAGACATTCAGCAAGGGAATCAGAGCCCCCCCTTATCAACCTCATCAGGGGTGCTTATTCTGCATTAAATACCACCCAAAGTAATCTAACTGAGTCCTGCTGGCTCTGCCTTTCAGCTGCTCCACCTTACTATGAGGGGATTGCAATAAATAGCACCTATCAGGTAGCCCCCAATCCTGCTTCCTGTGGGTGGAAAGAAAGCCATAAGCTTACCCTCCCCGAAGTTACTGGAAAAGGAATATGCCTGGGAAGCCCCCCTCCTGAGAAGCAGCTCTTATGTACTCAAATCAGGACAATAGAAAACTCCATGACAGGATCCTATCTTATTCCTGAAACTCCGGGAGCGTGGTGGGCTTGTAACACGGGACTGACCCCTTGTATTTCAACTTTGGTGTTTGACAACTCTGCCCACTATTGTGTGATGGTCCAGCTGTTCCCTAGAGTCCTCTATCATGATGCACGCTCTTTTGAAGACCAGATAGAGGGACACATTACTAGATACCGTAGGGAGCCTATATCTCTCACTCTAGCACTTTTGCTAGGAATAGGGACGGCAGCAGGGATAGGTACAGGAGCTGCCGCATTGGTACATGAGTCCCAGCAGCTAGCACAATTACAGGCTGCTATGGATCAAGATTTAGGGGCCTTGGAGACCTCTGTCTCTGCTTTGCAGGAATCTCTTACTTCATTGTCTGAGATTGTGTTACAGAACCGTAGGGGATTAGATCTTCTTTTCATGCAGGAAGGTGGGCTTTGCGTTGCTCTGAAGGAAAAATGCTGCTTTTATGCTGACCACTCTGGAGTAGTCAAGGAGTCAATGAGAAAGTTGAGGAAAAGGTTGGAGGAGCAGCAGAAAGAGCGCAACCAACAGCAGGGATGGTTTGAATCTTGGTTTTCACGGTCCCCATGGCTCACCACCTTACTTTCAGCTTTAATAGGCCCCCTGATTATCCTGTTGCTTATTCTAACGATAGGTCCTTGTATACTTAATAGGATTATAAATTATGTGAAAGAGAGGATTGGAGACATAAAACTTTTGGTAATTAGACAGCAGTACACTGCAGTAGATGAAATAGAGGATAGTCTCTAGGATTAGAGACTGCCCATAGGAAAAGGGGGGATGTTAGAGAAAAAATAAAAATTAGAATAAAAGTAGAAAATCTCAGGACAAGAGGGAGCTAATTATTAATAAAAGGAAGTAGGAAAAGTGAAATATCTACCTCAAAATGGTATGTTGGTATGTGCCTCCCCGACCTCACCCTGCCCCTATAATCCTGCCTTTGTTTCCCTGTAATCTTGCATCTGTGGTTAAGCCCAGTAAAGACTGAGAATGGGTTCTATAGATATGGAAAGAATGTGCAAATGCCCAGGTTACTGGAAAAGCCTGTAAATATTCCCTGAATTGTGATGTATGTTTGGATTTTTTAAAGGATCTGCTGAACTTAGCTCTTGGCTTTTTTGCCTCTGTCTGGCTATGGATACGCACTTGAGCTCTGGGCATGCCTGGTTATTTTTAATAAAACCCTTTGCGTGTTGCATAGGAGAGTTGGTCAGAGTCTTCTTTTGAGTTGGGGGTCCGGGGTCCTAACAGTACTACACTAACTCCTTACCTCAACTTGTTTAAGCATATATCAATTCCTCAAAATAATGGCTAGTCACTCAGGCAGGAGATGAACCACCCCTAACTTATGATGTAGAACCCAAATGAAACCTTTGAGGAAGTTGCTGGATGAGCAAGTGACTTACCTCCACAGCAAGTCAGATAACCTGGGAAAGGATAATGGAGACAGTCACTTTGGATACTCAACACTATCCAAAACAGAAATCCAGAGACTCTTAAGTCGTCAACAGTAAAGCAGACCTAGAACTCACTGACCATGACTCAGGGATCTGAGGGGAAAAGGGGTGGAAAGATTGTAAGTGCTATGGTGGGGGAGAATACCCAGAGAATTTGTCCCCCACCCTCAGTAACAACACACAAAGAAAAAAGTCAGATACCATAAGTACAAACCATAACCCCCTATCCCATGGACTGGTCCAGCAAGCTTACCAAGGAGGGCCCCCAGTGGTCTGGGGACATGGAGGAGGGAAATGGGAGTACCATTATAAGACAAACCATTCTGGATTACCTAGATTCAATTTTTAGTAGCCTTCTCGTCAGTCACTCGCATAGTGCATCTTTTCCTGGGAGCCCAAGAGTACGGGATCCGGTGCATATCGCCCTGAAACCCCAGTTCCAATCAAGGGTTCCCCATCACTGAGTGGAATATTTGGCCAAATTTAATAGCTGTTGATTGTCTCCCCCAGGCCCAGGCTCCCCCATTTCACAAGTGCTCCTTTCTTGGTTTGATGCTCTCTCCCAGTAGGAGGTGTGAGAAGACTACTCATGGCCACAGACTGTGTTTAATCCAGCTGCCTTTGATCTGCTTCCCCTGGAAGCTTCTGTATTGCCTTCTAGCACTACACTAACTGCCATCTGGGGGCTGGTTACCATTCCAGACCTCGAAGGGTTTCTTGATGCTGATTGGTGGCATTCTGTGGATTCTTCAGCAACAGGGTTTTGCCTCAGGCCTGGTGAGGATGTTCAAAAGCTTTGAGAGAATTCTGTATTGTTTTTGGAACCTCATGGGTCACTTTGGTCAACAGCTCAGTGAGGGAAGAAACCGGAGGCAGTGACCTGGGGTTGTCAGACTGCTCAATTATTCACAGGCTTAGACATTCTCCCCTACTACTCATGGCCTCTCTTGCCAGTTGACACCCACTACTTGCGCTGTAGGTTACAGTATGCTTGTGAGGATTTTGTTTTTGAAGCTAATTTGGTTTAGCCTCATGCTTAAGCCATTCCCCTCCCCTCATCCCTTACCCCTCATTCATAAAGTCCACTTCTTTCTACTAGTCGGCATAGAGAAAACGGTTATGCTGGTTAAGGACCACATATGAGGGAGAGTATGTGGCATTCAATTCTCTGTTCTTCTGAATGTTCACTTAGTAAGATCGGCTCAAAGTCAGACCATTTTTTCCTAAATTTTGATATGTCATTTTTCCTTTCAGCTGAGTAGAATTCCATAGTGTAAATACATCATAGTTTCACTGTCCATTCCTCCATGGATGGGCATTTGGGTTGATTCCAATTCTTGGCTATTATGAATTGAGCTGCTATAAATATTGTTGTACAAAATTTTCTGAATCGAGGTGTGACATCTTGTGGGTAGATGCCTAGTAGAGGGATAGCTGGGTCCATTGGTAGTTCTATGTTCATTCTGTCTAGGAGTATCTACACTGTTTTCCATAGTGGTTGAACAAGTTTGCAATCCCACCAACAGTGAATGAGGGTTCCTTTCTCCCCGCATCCTCGCCAGCAACAATTGTTGTTGGTTTTCTTTATTGTAGGCTTGGAAACAGAGTTCATTGGAACATCTACAAATTTGGGCTGGATCTACAAATTTCTGCTGGATACAAAATATTCAAGGTAGACATGGAACCTTATATGGTATCTGTCCTAGCACTGGGGTCTATCCTCAGTATGCTGGGAAAAATTTAGACCCTGGGTCATCTAAAATTTTAGTAATCTAAAATAACCTACATGTAAAACAAATCTTTGCACACAGCGATTAGCTCATCTGTAGTTCAAGAAAATGATAGAGCCACAAACATCTCTGAAGCATAGGATTCCAAGTACTTGCCCAATGACTAGATCTGTTGTTCTTGGTTTGGGACCTGAGACTATGATGATACTCTTGGAGCTTGGGTTTATTGGTACTTGTCTGCAAGTTGGCATATAGATGACACTAGGGGCTAAATATTCTAGGGCTGCCCTGGTTCTTAGGGTTTGGGTACTGCCTTAGGATTGGCTACAAACAAACCAAGGCTGTGGTAGTTAGGTCAGTGTTGAGCCATAGTGGAATATGCTTGTACTCTGATTCTGCTGAAAGATAGGAGTTGAAGGAAGCACGTGGATTGAAGGATCGTATTCGGAAGGCCTATAGTTGGTGTCTGTGCATATATTCATGTTTTCTGAATCCAGAAATTGTGAACTGGTAATGGTCTAAAGCCTGTAGCAGAGGCTGTGTAAATTTTATGCATAGGTTGTGGTCTATATATGGAAAGGACCAAGTACCTGATTCTGCGGAGCTTCATGGTAAAGTGAGGCTAACAGTCAAAGTCACTGGAGACTATCTCAATTATGGGGCCAATGAGCTTTGTCTGGTATTTGCATCTGCCTGCAAATTTTGATCACCATGATTGTTTAGATTGTTTGTAGTCTGGAGGTGTGTTATGATGCCTGATTTTACATGTTTAGGGGTTTTGCCTGTAGATACTGGGGTGACCAAGGATGATTTGTTGGTTAATAGGTTTATTTTTGAGTGTTGTGTATCAGATTTTCTCAAAACTGAAGACAGAAAGAAGGCTAAGGGGATACAGGAAGTCGTGTTAGTTAGAAACAAACATCCCTTCCTGGGAGGGCAGTGCAGAAAGGAAATTTCAGAGACTCAAGAAGTCAACAAGTTTGGGAAAAGTTTGCAAGACCCTATCCTAGGTTTATATAAAGTGGAAGGAAATATTTTACTTCTTCTGTCTGTTTGATGCTATGTGTGTGTGTGTGTGTGTGTGTGTGTGTGTGTGTGTGTGTGTGTGTGTGTGTATGTGTGTGCGTGCGCGCGCGCGTGTGTGTGTGTGTGTGTGTGTGTCTCTGTGTGTGTGTGTGTTTGGTGTTGGTAATGGCTTCTCCCTCCCTGCTTAGACCTGTGAAAGGGGGCCAGCCTCTTTCACCATTATGAAACTTCTCCTAGATCTGTACCTTCAATAAATCCCTTCCTTCCATAAGAGTGCCTGGTCTGAGGTTCATCCTGGTGGTATGTGGCTCTATACAACAGTAACTATGGCCATCAAGTTGGTACTATGATAGCCCTGAAGCCTATGACTGTGAAGAATGTATAAAGTAGAATTACAAAGAATGGAAAGAAAAATTACAGTTCTGTTTCAGGGTAAAGCAAAATGAGTTAAGTTTATAGATAGAAATTAGCACTAGAAATGAACTTTAAAGGAAAAATAATTATTTTTTGAAAGGAATATTCTAGATTTTTTCATTTTGTTCAGAGAGCATTGTTACACATTTTGGTGAGATACTTTGAAATGGAACTACTATTTAATAGATAAGGATAATTATTGAAAAGTGCTCTATACCATGCTAATCAATGTGTATCAAGAACATGAGAAAACTAAGTGCATTTAAACATAGGCCTCCTAAGCTTACACCGGTTTTACCATGTTTGTTAATATTAGCTCATACCTATGCAACAAGTACTATGTGTCAAACACCATTCCAAGTGCTTTGTAATTCTTATATAGATTACTATAGTCAGTCTTTAGTATTATTTTCCTTTATCCAAATAATAAATAAATTAAGAAAAGGGTAAGCAAATTTGTGTAACATTACTCAGTTGGTATATGATAGACTAGGATAATGAACTCAGACACTCCTGGCTCCAGAGTACATGCAATTTACTACCATAAACTATGATCAAGTGCATATGGTAACCAGATGGACGTGTAAAGGGACAGCAGTTGTAATAGAAAGGAAGATTGATTGAGAATTATACATTTCAGATATTATGAGGTGACTGTGAGTTTAGGGAAAAATAAGTCAAGTATAACGACAGTTTCTGTAATTTCTTTGATGGTGTCATTACCAGTGTAAGGAAGGTATGGAGAAAAAGGTTTTTGTGAAAATAAAAAAAGATTAATTTATAAAGTATTGTTATGTTAATAATGCATATCAAAACTATTCCAATTAACCCCTTATGTTGAGGTTTTACTCAATTGAATCATCCTCAGTGATGTAAATAGAGATTTTCTATGAGAGATCAGCAGTACTTTAGACAATGGGATTCCTAATCCACTCCCCATTTGCCTCGAACATAGTTAAAATTCTTAGCCATCTGATCAATATATCATTCATCTAAGTATAGTGAGGTGTTTATAGCTAAATTGTCAAAATTCAACTCTTTATTCTTTCAGGCAGTCTCTTTCTCAAAAACATTTTATATATATATATAACATAAACATATATATACATATATATATAACATAAACATATATATATATATATATATATATATATATATATATATATATATATATATATATATATATATATATATATATTTAGTATATTCCATCCCTCACAAATTGGTCTGTGTACAAATTAGATTTTCTTCTTAATGGTATTATAAATCATTTTCAGAAGCTAAATAAAATTAAGTAGCAATGTTAAATGTAAATAAATATTAAAAAGAATTGCTTTTAGTTTAAGAAACATAGAGTGTAATCCATATTGACTATAGTTGAAGTGAGCATTGTGATTTGTTGTTTTTAATAAAAGAAGAATGGGTAGCTGGTCCTGAAGTCTGAGCAGAGTTTTCCTGGGCCTAGCAATCTGCTGGTCCAGGCAGGGTTGGGCAGGAGCACACCTGGAGAGGCGGGGCCAGCTGCTGGGCTGTATGGAGCTGTGAGCGCTTCTGCTGTCCACCCCAAGGTGCGAGGGCTGGGCTGCCGGGGAAGAAACGCACAGGGCGCTGGGCCGGTCTCTCTGTGGTCCTGGCTGGCTGCGCACCTGGCACATGGGTGTGGGCCTGTTCCATGTGGCAGTGGCAGTGGCAACAGGCACAGAGTGGACTGCGGGGAGGGAGGGAGGGAGCCGGTATGCTCTGAATGGCGGCAGCTCCGGTGGTTCTGGCAGCTGGAATAGCTGCAGAGGACCCGGGCAGCTGTGAAAGCATGCCCATGGGCCCAAGAACCCCTACCGAATTATCAGTGTTTCACCTGCTCAAATATCCTTAACCCTTTGTTCTCCGTGCTCTCATTTAGCAATACCAACAGTGATTCTTATTTCTACCTCAGATAATTGCAATAATGGTATTTTATATGGATCATTTTAATGTGATGAATACACTGGTGGCAGTACTCAAAATGCTGTGGAAATAATTTTAATTGCAGTTTTGTTATGTATATGTGTGTTATTCATGCATGTATGCATCTCCATATGTGTGTATGTACATGCATGTATGTGCAAGTGCATGAGGGGGCCAGAGATCAAATTCAGGTATTTTCCTCAATTGTTCTCTTTCATAGTTAGCCACATGCCACTGGGATGAATCTCCAAACCAGACACAGTTTATGGGAGGGAAGTAGTTATTGAACCTACAGATCCAGGGGACGTTCCATAATGGCAAAAGAGGCTGGACCCCTTTTACAGGTCCAAGGAGAGAGAGAAACCCATCAATAACATATGCCAGCAAACAGCAAACAGGTGGGCATGGGGAAAGAGAAGATTTTCTCCCCCTTAATATAGCCTTATGGTAGAGTGTGGCAAACCTATCCCAGACTTGATGGCTTCCTGAGTCTCTGGAATTTCCTTCCTGTACTGTCCTCTCAGGAAGGAATGCTCACTTCTAGGTTCTCTGAGCTTCTTTATATCCTGCTGCCTACTGAGAGGCTGCCTTCCTGTAAATATCCTCCAAGACCCACCCAAGATAATTAAAAATATTAAGTTGACAACAAAACCTAACCATCATACTCTCTATGTTATATGTTTTTTGAAACAAGGTTTCTCACTGAATTTAGTCCTCACTGATTCTTTCTCAATATCCCCAGAGCTAAAGTTATAAATACACCCCACCATGTCCAGATTTTACATGGGAACCAGAGACCCAATCTCAGATCCATATGCTTGCATGGCATTTACTTTAACAAATGAACTATTTACCACAGCTTATAAAAGTATTTTAGATGGGTATTTATCCTACTCTTGGTGTTCATAGAAAGTTATTCTGGTTTTTCCCTTATGGATAGTTGGCTTAAAGAACAGTTTCTAAAGAATTAGGTTAAACATTCCTGTAAGATACAGAATATTTATTGTCTTTAACAGAATCAGAAACTTACAAAAAGTAAATTAAATACTTCACATGTTTTCAAAAATAAAAGCATAAAAGATTAAGATATGGGTAGGTGAGATGGTTCAGTGATTAAGGCACTTGCTTTCAAAGCTTGATGGCCTGGGTTCCACTCCACAGTACCCATAAAAATCCAAATGTACAAAGTGGTGCAATCATCTGGAGTTTACAGTGGCAAGAGGCTCTGGTGTAACTATTCTCTCTCTCTCTCATTATAAATAAATAAAGTTTTTTAAAAGACTAAGATATCTGAAATTTAGGTCAACTACTGTAGAAATTGCATACAACTCCTCATAAATCTACTATAATTAATTTTAAGATACATATACACAGTTGTGCAACTGTGTATATGTATCTTACAAATGTGCCATTTGTTCAGTGGTTCAGAAAGACTACTAATGTTAGCATATTCTTGAACTCACATTCTGTCATCTATGGGTCTGCGTAAAAAATATTCTTTCATGTTTTTCTAAATTCAGAAGGCAATAATTATCTTTATGAATATTTACTCACAGCTTATCTTTCAATGTAATCTTGTTAACCTTTGAGGGCAGGATTCTTGTATGCCATAAATTTCTCTTCAGGTAGGTTACTAAAACCTTATTCATTCGAAGATGGTTGCTCCAGCGATCTCCTGACATTCTGTACTTTCTTTTTTTTAAATATATTTATTTGCAAGGAGAGAGATAGAAAGAGAGAGAGAGAGAGAGAGAGAGAGAGAGAGAGAGAGAGAGAGAGAGAGAGAGAGAGAGAGAGAGAGAGAGCCCTGTTTCCACTGCAAACAAACTTCAGATACACATGCCACTTTGTGCATCTGGCTTTATTTGAGTACTGGCTGATCAAACCTATGCTGTTAGTCTGAAAGCAAGTGCTTTTATCCACTGAGCCACCTCACTAAACCCTATATTTTTTATGATTGCATATGCAGACTAAATGGCACATCCTCAAGTGCCATGATAGCTGATAACTGTCAGGATCAATACTTGGCAGAAACACTAAAGTAGCAAATATAGGAAAAAAACCTAAATCCTTGGAAATCCTCATGTAGTTAGAAAAGTCATGGCTTTTCCTCCCTTTTATTACCCTATCTCTTCTCTCAGGTTTTAACTCACTCTATATATAACTCCCTAATTTGAAAGAGTTGAAAAGGATACTTTTGAGTTTATCTCCCACATTTTATATTCTTGAACCAGAATAACAGTCTCCTTTACTGAAGCCAAGGCTTGATTTTGTTATTAGTTCCACAATTCAAAGTGGGTAAAGAGACAGAGATTGGGAGCAAAAAGTTGTAACAATTATCATTCTGAATGTGTCTATCCTTAAAATAAGACATCTTCAATACATTTGTCATATATCTGAAACTATTGTTTCTATGTCATAATAAAGACAGAAACCTATGAATTTCTTTATTTTTTAATGTAATGAAATTTTTCCTGAGGTGAATAAATTTTCAAGATGCCATTCAAAGTTAGAAAATTCAAAGGTGTCTACTCTGCAAAACTTACCTTATTAATGTCAATTGACATGTATGCACAACAGAGTAGACTACAAATGTCTCGAATATAACAATTTTGTGCTTTATTTCTCCATATTAGCAGTGGAGACAGTGCCTGAAATATAGTAGCATTTAGTAAATGTTACTTGAAGGACTAAGGGGGGCTGAAAATGAATCATTCCAATGATGTATTTCATTAATATAGATGTCAGTACTTCAGAGTTTAAAAAGTGTCTGTGTAAATGTAAGGGCAAGTACTTGCCAAGGTGCACATGTGGAGATCAGAGAACAACTTTGAGTGCTGGTCTTTACCTTCTATCCTGGTTGAGGCAGGGTGTCCTGTTCAACCTTACTTATGTCAAACTAGCAGGCCAATGACCTTTAAGGATTTTTAAGTCTCCACCTCTCATTTTGCTATGGGAGTGTTGGCATCACAAATGCACAATACCTGCATGTCACTTTATGGAGATTCTGGAGATAGGAAGTCAGGTTGCCAGGCTTATACTGCAAAGTATTTGTTGTTGTTGTTGTTGTTGTTGTTGTTGTTGTTGTTTTTCCCATTGATCCATCTCTACAATCTAATTATTCTTTTAAAAAAATTCTATAAAGAGATATCAAGAATGTCAGGATGATGTTTCAAAACATCAAGTCACATGATTTCTGTGATTAAAAAAAACACAGAGAAAGCTATATCCCTCCTTTTTTACCTAGAGTACATCTAGATTTCCTAACACTGCTACACATGCCCTTTCATGATTTGAACTTTTACTCTTACCCAGAACTACTGTACTCCCATTCATATGAGTTTATGGATGACACCTGACTCAAAACAACAACAGTAACCATTTTGCTATATATAAATATGTCAGATTATCTTGTTCTAAACCTTGAATATAATATATATACATATATATAAATTTTAAAATAACTGAGTATAGACATATAGTAACTATCTTATGCCTCTGTCCCACTTACCCCTCTTTTATTCTCAAGAATTGCATTCTGTATTTGGAATAACTTGCTTTTTTATGTATACCTTTTGCTCTTACATATCATTATTTAATACTGATTTAAAATACTGCATGCTGAAAGACAAGATGTTATTTGTGAAGAAAAAAATAACATTTCTTAGTTTAATTTTTCACTATATTATCAAAATAAAACAAACTACAGAGGATTATTTTGCCTTGATTCAAATGTGAATGAATAGAAATTGGTTTCTTCTGAAGCCTCAAGCTTTCTCACAGGGACACAGATTAAAAAGAGGCTCCATCAAAATCTTTAGTTTTTGACATTCTGTACATCAGTAGACTGCAAACTGGGATAAATTTTCCCTTAGAGATACAAGTAAAATTGTTCAAGAAGTATTCTGGCATGCATAGTTTTACTGAACCAAGTTCCTGATCTCACTAACATAAATTCTCTTTGGTAAAATTATGCATAATTAGGAATTTTTCTAAAGGCACTTCTTTGTCTACAGTACTTGTGGAGTAACTTTTCTATTTATGCATGAAAGGCATACATAATTCTCACATACTAGGGTTCATGATTTGGGGTACTGCCTCAAGGTGTAAAAAATATAGAATCATGTATAAATATCCATTTCTATTAAGGGAATGGTATTTCATTTTAGTAAATAGTATGAAATAATAAATTCTTTCACAAACAGGTGAATTTCAACCATTTGCTTTAATGAAAATGAAATGAGACAACATAATTTTAAGCAAATATATCAACAAGTGATATTCTTCTGATATTATATCACTATGTAAATTAGAGAAATATGCGGCTGTAAACATACCATTTCTATTTCTATGTCTTTAGATATATGAACAAGTTTCATCATTGCCATTTTCCTGAAGAAAAAACAAAATATAAAAATTATTGCTTATGGACCCATCATAACTTTTAGAAATCAGTGCTATTCATTCAAAAATACACTCATTGAAAATATTTTCATTGCTTTAAGAGAACTTCTAATAAAATGTTGACACTTATAACTAAAAACATTTTCAAAAACTATTATGTATTTATTTTGATCAATTAAAATTTTAATATATTTAATAAGTTGCTTTAAAAATTAATTCTCTCACAGAATTTTATAAAAATATTTAAGGGAAATACATATTCATTTATATTCATTTATGATTGTTTGATAAGTATATTCAGGTATGAAATATATTTTTGCAATAAAATATAGTGAATGAATCAAAGAGGAAATAGAATTCTAAAGCAAAAAATAAATATGAAATATAAAATACTTAAAAACTTATTCATATGCTATTCAAAGTAAATTATGATGGCATGAAATTCATTTTAAAGACTGCTGCTTACACTTTAATGTAAAAGGGTATTATTTAAAAATATATTAGGTATACTATTTTTGTTGCTATTTATACTCAAAATATAATCGCAAAATTTATCTGGAAGGGCAAAAGACATTGGATAGATAAAAATATTCTAAGTAAAAGAACTCATTCAGTTGGTATCACCATGCCTGACCTAAAAAAAATAGAACAAAGCCATAGTAACTAAAAAAGCATGTTACTGGCATAAAAACAGACAGACAGACTGATGGAATAGAATTGAAGACCCTGCTCCTAATGCAAGTAACTTCAGTTACTTGATCTTTGACAAAGGTGCCAACAATGTACGCTGGATTAAAATAGCATCTTCAACAAATGGTGCTGGACAAATGGATAAACATGTATATAAAATGAAAATAGACCCCCTCCTTTCACCATTCACAAAGATCAACTCCAAGTGGATCAGGGACTTCAACATAAGACCTGTAACCCTGAATACCCTGGAAGAAAATAATAGGAGGAACACTACAAGAGAAAGGAGTAGGGAAAAACTTCCTGAGAAAATCTCCAGGAACCCAGGAATTGCAAGAATCACTTAACAAATGGGACCTCATAAGGCTCAAAAGCTTCTATACAGACAAACATACCATACTCAGAGCCAAAAGACCACCATCAAACTGGGAGGTGATTTTTGCCAGTTATAACTCAGACAGAGGCCTAATTTCCAGAACTTACAGAGATGTCAATAATAATAATAATAATAATAATAATAATAATAATAATAATAATAATAAGTCAAACTATCCCCCCCTCACAAAATGGGGCACTGATCTCAATAGAGAAATCACAGAGGAGAAAACACAAATGGCCTTTACTCACTTAAGAAAGTGCTCAGCATCCTTAAGCATCAGGGAACTGCAAATCAAAAAAACAATGAGATTCCACCTTACTCCAGTAATAATGGCAATCATAAATTAATCCAACAATAATAGTTGTTGGTGAGGATGCAGGAAAAAGGAACCCTCATTCACTGCTGGTGGAATTGCAAACTTGTTCAACCACTATGTAAAGCACTGTGAAGTCTCCTAAACAAAATGGACATAGAGCTAAAAATGGACCCAGCTATCTACCCACAAGATGTCACATCTCAGGATAGAGACATTTGTGCAAGTAAGTTTATAGCAGCTCAATTCATAATAGCCATGAATTGGAATCAACCCAAATGCCCATCCATGGAGGAATGGATAACAAAACTGTGGTACATTTACAGGATAGAATTTTACTCAGCTGAAAAGAAAAAATTACATATCAAAATTTAGAGAAAAATGGTCTTACTTGGAACAGATCTTACTAAATGAACTCTCAAAAGAACAGAGAGTCAAACAACGACATATACTCCCTCATATGTGGTTCCTATCCAAGTTAACTGTACACTATACCCAAACCAGTCAGGAGAAGTGAGTGTTTGTGAAAGGGGGTAAGGAATGGGGGTGAGGGGATGATGTAAGCATAAAGCTAATACAAAAATGATTTGAAATCATAAAATCCTTACTTGCATACTGTAACCTATTGAGCAAGCAGTGGGCATCCTCTGGAAAGAGGGGCCATGAATACAAGGGGAGAGAGCTAAGCTCATGAAAAATTGATGTCCGGCAACTCCTGGAGCCAGTCACTGGCTCCTTCCCTCAATGAGCTGATGACCAAAGTGACCATGAGGTCCCAAAAACTAGACAAGATTTTGTCAAAGCTTTTGAATACCCACCGCAGGCCTGAGGTAATATCCTGTTGAGCAGAAACCAAAGAAAGCCATCTATCAGCACGGAGAGACACTGTGAGGTCCAGAATGGTAACCAGGCCCCAGATAGTAGTTAGTGCAGAGCTGGAAGGCACTGCATAAGCTGCCAGGGGAAACTGGTCAATGACACCTGGAGCAAACAGGGACCACAGATATGAAACGCAGTCTGCCGCCATGAGTAGGCTGAACACACTTCCTACTGGGAGAGAATAGCAAACCAAGAAACAAACACCTGTGCAATGGAGGTGCCAATGCCTGGGAGAGGTAATCAACAGCTTCTAATTTGTCCAAGTAATCAACTCAGTGACAGGGAGCCCTTGACTGGAATCGGGGCCGCAGGGAGATATAAATTGGGAACCAAAATCTTGGAATGCCAAAAAGAAATTCACATTACAAGAGGCTAATCACAATAGAATCTAGCCTATTCAGAAATGTTTATCTCAGGTAACCTATACTGATCTCACTCTCCAATATAGATTCTGTTTGTATTTTTCAGAAGGGAGGGAGAGAGAGAGAGAGAGAGCTGTGGCCTTTCCAACCCTTCCAATGAGCCATAGGCTGATAGCTGACATCCTGGCAACAGATGAGCCACCCCAGACCTACCATGGAGGATCCACATGGAACCCCACAGAGAGTGGTGGGATAAGCAATAGACAGCTAATCAGTCAACCCTGGATAAGCCAGACAGACAGACACCAACAATTTTCAACACAACCTAAAGAGAGAATACAAAGACCCCTTCATTTTTATCCATTTTAAATATCACTGAAATTAGACAAGCCACTGGAAATCTAATTATGTTAATCTCATATGAACGTGATAATAATATAAATGCATCTTTGATGGCTGCAATTGACCCAATGGATGTTTGATTTTATTTAAACTAGTGATTCTTAAACCCAGTCAGCCATCACACAGTGTGTGTGTGTGTGTGTGTGTGTGTGTGTGTGTGTGTGTGTGTGTACTTAGACTCTACTTCTATGGATTCTTATTCTTGTGAATAAATTAGGCATTTGAACTATAAGATTCTGTTATTCAGCCAAGTTCTAAAAGCCTAAAATAATTGCTATTTTTACAATAATTTTTATACAAATATCACTTAATGCATTTGTTAAGAATTGCTATACCCATCAAAAAGTCTCCTATAAGGAGGGCGGAGCAAGATGGTGACCGAGTAACAACGTCGACAGGACTCTCCGGAAAGGTTTGACCCCCTCAACTGGTATCCAGGCTTTGGACACCGGCCGAACCCGAGTTCGGACTCTCCCTCCCTCCCGAACCCCTAGGCTGCAGCAGACGGGGTTCACGAGCAGCTCTCTGCTCCCCTGTAGAGCAGAGGGCCGAGCCCTCCCCCCCCAATAGCTCCCGCCATTATCCCCCGGGGCAGATTCCAAGCTCTCCGCAGAGGTTTCATTGCAGGACTGAGACCCGGGCACCCGGCCTCTCTTCGGCATCGGCTTGGGGTCCACAGCAGGGTTCCCCAGCAGATCTCAGCTCTGCAGGAGAACACAGAGTGGGCTGGGCCATGGAGGTTTGGGGTCTGTCTGCAATACAGGCCCAAGTTTGGGGCCGCCCAGCCGCTCCTCAGCTTCAAAACCGCCGCGGGTTCCCGGCAGCTCTCCACTCTGCAGGGGAGCACAGAACGG
>PVHP010019792.1:0-31395 GCA_004024765.1 Zapus hudsonius
AATCACAGAGCAGCCCTCCCAAGCTAGTACTGAACTATGTAAGTGTTTTCATTGTCTTTTTTTCCTTTATGAAAGATGAGGCATCTGAATCTCAGAAAGAATAAATAAAGTTACCCAGTGGAAGAAGCTTCAGGATGCTTTGAGCCGAGATGGCCTCCACTCTAAAGACCAGAAGGGTAATGGCAATCCATTCTCCCAGAAGCCTGCCTTCTCACTGGGACATTGCTTATGATCTGCTGGGACATTTTTACCTTCCTAAAATGACTCCATTTGCATCTGGTCCTGCAGGTGGTAGAGACCCAGCCTGTAAGAGCTGACACATGACCAGGGGAAGTGCATCCATTTTTCTTTCTTTCTTCAGTTAAGGCTCTCAATTGGATCCAGCTGTTCTTTGATACAGAGGCCAAAAGACCCCAATATCCTGCTCTTTGTTTTTCTGGAAGTGATTGGTTATTGGTAACTGTGAAAGCTGGGTTGGAACCCCTTAAGGAACTAAAAGTTGGTCAATGAACGCTGGGAGCAGGGTCAAGGAACAAGGGCGATTATGGTGTCCCAAGGGTAAGTCTCACTTTCAGATTTGGCCAGCTCCATGCATTGACCTTATTGGGAAAGAGTCTATAAACAGACCTTTACAAAGACAGCTGGATGCCTCTCACCTTTCCCTAGAATAAATAATAATAGGATAATTTTGATACTGAACCCTCATCACTTATTGAACAATCATTTCAAGCTACCTCCTGTGCTGAACTGTAAACATTTTTATCAGCAACAGTTTTAGGTCTAACATTTACAGAGCCAGTATTATTCCCCAGCTCTCACTTTAGCTCTGGAGTTTTCACTATCCTAAGAGGCAAATGCTAGACTCATCTTCATTTTCCAGGCCAAGAGAATTGGGACTTAGGTTCATGAACTTTCCCCAGTGTACCCTCACTAGTTAGTGACAAAAGTCTTTAGGTCTGCCAAGAATCTCAGTGTACCAGGAATCTGTTGCAATAGGGCTGAAAGGCAGAGATTGAAGAATGAAGTTACCTATTGTCATGGTTTGATCCAGGTGTCCCCCACAAACAAATGAATGTGTTCTGATAGATTGATCCTCAGCTGATGGCAGTTTGGGTTTTACAACCTCGATGAAGCTGTGTTGTTGGGGGCGGGCTTATGGGGGTTATAAGCCAGCTTCCCCTTGCCAATGTTTGGCACACCTTCCTGCCGCTGTTTGCAGTGCTGTGGCAGAGGTGATGTCCAGCCCTCTGCTCGGGCCATCGTTTTCCCTGCCAGGATGGAGTCTCCCCTCGAGTTTGTAAGCCAAATAAACCCATTCCTCTACAAGCAGCCTTTGCTTGGGTTCTATCTATGTAGCAACAAGAAAGCTGACCGCAACACCTATCCTACTCTGTCGTGTGTGTGTGTGTGTGTGTGTGTGTGTGTGTGTGTGTGCGCGCGCGCGCGTGTGTATCTACCCTCCATCACTGTTTTTTGGTTTTGCATCCAAAGGGGGAAGACCATTTGCATAGACACGAACCTACTCCTGATTTAAATCAGGCATCTCTATCCCACCTTCCAAGGCCCAGGGAACACTGTGGAAGAGGGGGCTGAGAGAACGTAAGAACCACAGGGTGGGAAGGAATACTTTGGGGCACTGGCCTTCCAATGTGAACCAACTGGTGCATTGTTGATCTCATGGTGGCTGTCATCATCCCTCCAAGACCTGCACCATATTGAGTCCATAGACATTTGGCATAGAGGGTGGAGGAAGACGAGGAGAATGAGTTATGGAAACAGAAAAAAGGGACTTGCAGATTCATAGGAATAGGGACAAGGAAGGGGGACAAAAGGGCCATAGGAAGGGAATGTAATCACATTACATATGCACTTGTATTAAAATCCTACATAAAAAAGGATGGGATTCCTCACTGGTCCACCAAAAACAAACAAACAAACAAACAAACAAACAAACAAACAAACCCTTCTCTCTTAGTTACTTCTATGAATCAGTGAGGCCAGAGTGAGAAACACACCTACGAAATTAAAGTTGGAACTCAAAAGGGATTTTATGTTACAAATATCAGAAGTGATTTTACCCCCAAGGGAATGAATGAGGCTCAGCCCATTGGCGCCCCCAAAACTTAACACAATGGGCAGATGTCCGAACCAGGCTGGCCATGTCCCAGACTCAAACAATGAAACGCCGGCCAACTCCAGCTACAGAGAGTTTCTGAAGTTATAGTATTGCCTTAGCCAGCCAAAAACACATCACAAGAGCAGAGCTGTCCACAATAGTCTCACTTCATAAAGAAGGGAAGCGCTGGGGAGGGGAAAGTAACGTGAGCTTAGGTTCTCTGGTGGAGTTGGAGAAAAAGTGTTCAGAAATTTCGCCCTTATGGATGATGGATTGCTTTGGTTTTATGAAATGCTGGAGCTCAATCCTTCAGGGTTGGGGCCGCATGAATATTAATTGGTCGCCAAAAAGAAGAGTGAGGCTTTGCACATTGGCATTCTGGGACAGCCATATCGTCACTGGCCTTTTCAGTGATTTTATTTTAAAATAGCTTTTTCTTTCTTTCTTTCTTTTTTTCCTTTCCTTTCCTTTCCTTTCCTTTCCTTTCCTTTCCTTTCCTTTCCTTTCCTTTCCTTTCCTTTCCTTTCCTTTCCTTTCCTTTCCTTTCCTTTCCCTTTCTTTCTTTCTTTCTTTCTTTCTTTCTTTCTTTCTTTCTTTCTTTCTTTCTTTCTTTCTTTCTTTCTTTCTTTCTTTCTTTCTTTCTTTCTTTCTTTCTTTCTTTCTTTCTTTCTTTCTTTCTTTTACTGGTGGAATCCAGTGTCAGATTTGGGAAGGAGATTTTTTTTTTCTTAAGCTTTCTACAATCATGCATTATTTCTCTTCTGAAAATTCGCATCATATGATGAGACCATAATGATGTTGGATTGTCCAAACAGATCCTATTACATATGTGCTTCAATGAATGTAGATAACAGGACTTTTTATAGTTCCTAGAATTCTGTCTATTTGGGTATTTACTTTATGTGGTACTTTTGACACACATTATCTTCCCTCAAGATAAATAAAGCAGGTATTGTTTTTCCTCTTTTATAGGCGACATGAATGATCAGAGATCTTGCCAATGGCAGGAGAGGGTGACAGACCTCGGACTTTGACCTGGGACCTCCTGGTTCCAGTGCCCTTCTCACTTTTTTTCTAGATCCTGTCCAGTCCACAAGGGCCACTTCCTGTTCTCTCTCACTGACATCATGACTTTGGCCAGCTCTGGCTGCTGCTTCACCATTCAGTCCACCTGGGGCCAAGCAGGAACATTTACTTTCTTGATGTATGAAACTTTAGACACAAACCTTTTCTTTTCGAGAAAGGATTTACCCCTAGTCTTAACTGAGAGTAGAAATTCTCCCCCAACACACACACACACACACACACACACACACACACACACTATATATATATATATATATATATATATATATATATATATATATATATAATTTTGTTCTGAGTGTGGTGTAGTGTGTGATGTGATGTGTATGCTGGTGTGTATGGAAATGCACGCACCCTGTGTGAACCTGTGCAGGGGACAGAACAGAACTATGGGTGTCCTCTGTTTGCTCATCTGCCTATTTCTTTGAGACATGGTGTCTTTCACTCAATCCAGAGCTGTTGCTCTTTTCTGGTTAGTAAGCTCCAGAAATTCCCTGGTCTCTTCTCCTTTCCCAATTCCTGCTGCAGGATTGGGATTAGAAAAGTCTGTGGCCACTCCGAGCTGTTTATGTGGGTGCCCAGGAATCGAACTCAGGCAGCCTTAGGTCCTCATGCTTGTTCAGCAAGTACTCTTAACCATTGAGCCATCTCCCTTACTCACCAGCTCATATTTATGCGAGAGTTTTTCTGAGTTTCTCGGTCCATCACATGCCAACAGTGAAATAATAAAAGGCAAATACATTTGCCCAGGTAGGATCAAAAACATAAAAATATTTACATTAAAAAAATCATCACATGAAATTTACTAAAGGATCTTGTCTTAGAGCCACTGGGGGTGGGGGGACATCTATGCACAGTTCCCCTGGGGCATAATTCTGAAACCTAAGAAGATGTTTGCTAAATTAGAGGAAAATACAACAGAACTCCCCCTTCCACTTCCAGGAGACTCAAGCCAAGCCCAAGTTCTAGCCTTTGTAGGTTTGGAGTGGGTTCTAAACTTGGCTAAAGAGTCCCAGCCCATCCTTGCTGGATATCTCTCGGGACAGTTGGTTCCAGCTTTCCAAAACCTTGCAGCTCAAAGATGTTTGGCTTCACACCTGAGCTTTTGTAATATTTGACATCTAATAGAATTTACCAAGCAAACTTCAGAAACTTAAAAATCGAACTAAACAGCAATGGATATAGGAAGTTAAACTGGTAGGGTTACCATCTAACTTAAGCAAACCCAAACCTGCCCTCAAATGTGTGTAGCCTTCTGGAATTTTTTTTTAATCTTAATTTTTTATTTTTCTTTGGCAGCAAGGACTCAGAGATCTTTGGAGATACTACTGGGAAAGAAGGGGAGGGGACTATCATTTTTCTCTTCTAATCCAGTGCTTCCAAGGAGCAGACCTTAGAGGGCAAAGGCTCTGAAAGGAGCAGGATATTAGTCCCTGTGAAACCAAATTTCTTTAAAGACAAGGTGATAATTTGTCTTAATCTGCATTAACCCAGTAAAGCTGATCACAACATAAGAGAGAGAGAGAGAGAGAGAGAGAGAGAGAGAGAGAGAGAGAGAGGTTATTAATTTCTTTCACCAAGAGATTGGCAGCTTCTAAACTGGAAAATCCCCGATAGGTTTGCTGACAAATATGGAAAAGCACTTACAGATCAGATAAGATATTAATCCAATTCGGAAGTCTCCAGTGACAGGAAGGAAGTGACCAATTTGAAGTGGCCTCAAAGCAAAGAGGGTCCTTCACACAGGTTGATTGACATGTTGGCTACTTGATCAGGTAGCTAGTTTGTTTCTTTAGAGAATGATCTCAGGTAGAAAAGGCTGCCTATTACATTTTGTCCCTTATAAACTTTGGGGGTTTAGAAAACCTGCAATTTGTTTGTGAATGTCTGAGGCTCATAGAAACTGTTTAAGAAGTAACATATGCTATATCCATTTGAAACACCAGGATGTAGATGTATATGGTATGTGTCTGGTCCTAACATTCTGCCACTTAAAAAGTAGTGTGACCTTGGGATAAATCACATCATTTCTCTGAGCCTTGGTTTCATCAACAATAAACAGTATGATAACATCTTTTTCAGAGTGTCTATGTTAAAGTCAAATGACATAATAGACATGTGATTATCTACTACGATGCCTACAGAAGTATATGCTGGCAAAAACATGTTTAAATCTTTAAGGAAATGCAAATTCCATCTCTCCTCAGCTCTCTCACTTCTCCCACTTTCTAATATTATTTTTAAGATAAGAAAGTTTAAACTCTCTGGAATCTTCTTTCATGATAATGAACAGTATTAGGCATCTGTGATATAAACCAAGGAAAGGTACAAGGCTGGGAAGATGGCTCAGTCATTAAAGTTCTTACCTTCCACGCATGAGGAGCAGAGTTTCTTCCTTAGACACATTAAAAAAGAGCCAGGCTGGAGAGGTGGTTCATCGGTTAGGTGCACTTCCTGTGCAAGCACAAGGGCCTGAGGGGGTCTGAAACTGCCTGAGATTGAATCTTCAGACCCTTGGAAACAGCTGGGCATGGCTCTTCCTGCCTGTAATTGCAGTCTCTGGAAGCAAAGCAGAGACCAGGGAATTGTCCTGGCTTGTGGAAAGCAGCAAGTTCCTGGACCATTGAGGCATGGCACCCCTCAGTAACAACACACTTGGGCCAGGAGAATCGGGCTGAGTACTAGGCTCTCCTTGGTCCCCTGCCACAAGGACTGATCCAGACGGCCCACGGAGGAGGATATCCAGCTGATTGGGGATGGGGAGGGGAGGCATTGGGGAACTGGGGATAACAACCCATTGTTTGCCCACTAAATAACGTAACTCATTATAGACAATAAAAAATTAATAAAAAAAGAGACTCCAGCTCAAACAAAAAAGCATGGAAGAGCACTCAACATGGGAGGCCAGATGTTCTGCGCTGGCCACCACAGGTGAGGGCATGTGTTGCAAGAGCACATACATGTGCATACACACACACACACACACACACACACACACACACACACACACAGAGAGAGAGAGACATGCTAAAGTGGTGTGGGGGGTCATGCTAGAAATCTCAGTGTATCCCTGGGGTTCACTGCCAGCCAATCTAGCCTATTTGATCAATTTCAGGCCATTGAGAGACCCTGTCTCACAGAAAGGTACATGGTGCCTGAGGACCAAAATGTGAGGCTGTCTTCTCTCTCTCTCTCTCTCTCTGACACACACACACACAATCATATATACCTACAAAAGACCACGTGCATATATAAACACACAATATATATATATATATATATATATATATATATATATATATATATATATATTTGTAAATGCCCATCATTTAGAATGACTCATCAGATTCCTTGATTGAAAAGTCATGATGAAGTATGTACAACATGTCTTGATTGACATGTATGATCCCTTGATATACAGCTGTCATAAGGCAACCCATAAACTCCCCTAAAAGTGACAGAAAATCCAGGGCTGGGTGATGGCTCAGCAGATAAAAATTCAGCCCCATAAGCATGAGAGCCAGAGAGGATCTGAGTTCTATCTTCAGCACTCAGGTAAAAAGCTGGGTGTAAGCTGGGTGCAGCGGCACACACCTTTAATGCCAGCACTCCAGAGGCAGAGGAAAGTGACAAGAAAGAGATTATTATCATTTCAGGGCAGAGCCTGTCATGGGGAGAAGGCAGTGCAAAGGCCTGCTGCTGATGGTCCCATGAGGAAGCCAGTGTTCTGAAGCAGAGGGGCCAGGAGGGAATTTGGGGTGAGTAGAGAGTGTGGAGGGCCCCAAAGACATATACTGTGAGGACAGATGCATCACAACGTCTTGGGTTTTGCTCTGAGTTGAATGTGAAGTTATCAGAAAGCTCTGAGTAAGTGATGGGCATAATACCAAAATCGTTTTTAGAATGACTTCTGGAGTCTATTTGGGACATGACAGGACTGAGTTACGAAAAAAAGAATCAGAGGAGGGGCTGGGGATGTACTGCTGGAAACGTAAGCCTTATGGGCAACAATTAGAGAAACCAGGGCTCAGTCAATAAAGCACTTGCTGAGTAAATGGAAGTCCTTGAGTTTGGCTCCACAGAACTCAGATAAGCCTGGAAATTGTGTTGGTCATCTGTTGTCCCTGCACCTCTATGGTGAAAAGAGAGGCAGAACCAGGAGAATTCCCTGGAAGCATACAGGTCAGAGAGCCTCATGAAGGCAGTGGTGACCCATGAGAGACTCTGCCTCAAAAGAGCTGAATGACAAAGACTGACACCCAAGGTGTACTCTGACTTCTAGGTGGGTGCCATTGCATGTGTACACATGCACGCGCGAGCACACACACACACACACACACACACACACACACACACACACACACAGAGCATCACATAGAAGCTCAGCAAAATGAAACACCAGTGTTTCTCTGGAAAGACACATCTCTCAGAGTTTCCTTCATCTTTTCTGTTTCCTTCCCTCTTTCCCTGCTGACAAGCATTCTCCCCCTTTCCATTCTTATCTTCCCTTTCCCTCCCCTGCTCTCATTGGCTTATGGATTGTGACTCTTCATGTCAATGAAGACCAACTTCCATTCACTTCAGCATTCTATGAAAGAAAAAGAAAAATCATTCTTTTTGCTGTGTTGCATGGTTGTGGCTGAGGTTATGCGTGACTCAGTTTCCCTCAAACAGTCCTTATGACCCTGGAAGGAAAACCTCAAGAAGAATATGTGTTTCATGAAGGTCAGTTTTTTCTCTGCCTTATCTCCTGTCTGTCACTCTGGTTGAAACACAGAACATCATGATGTTAAGACCTTTATATTTCTTTAGTAGGAATGCAGAGACCAGAAATATTGCCTCTGCTACTTCTGACCAATATATCGATCATCTTCCTAATTCTACCCATTGGCTTTCTGTGTCTGTGGCTTCTACATCCACAGAGTCAACCAAGGATCCAAATTATTTGAAAAAAAAATCATCTGTACTGAACATGTACAGATTTCTTTTTTCTTTATTTGATCCCTTCTTCTATAAACAGTATAGTATAATGACTTCCTCATAGTTACATTAATTAGGTGTTATAAGTAACCTAGAGACAATCTGAAGAAAAGGAGAGGAGGCGTATTATTTTTATGTAACCCGTAGCCTTTCATGTAAAGGACTTGAATATCCCAGGATGTTGTTACCAAATGAATGGGTCCTGCAAACAATTTGCACACAACTGTTATCAGTACTAATGCTGGCTGAGGACCTTCTGTGTGCTAGGTACAAGGGTGAGTGGGTTGTGTTCAATGTGTTGACTTCATTCTGGTTCAATGTGTTCTATCACCATTTGCTGTGTGTGGACGCATGTTGTTGGTTCTTAGTGTGGGTGCTCAGGTGTCTGTACCTGTGCACATGTGTGCACGTATACATGTGTATGGATGCATGAATGGGTTCCCTTGTGTGTGGAGGGCAGAGATGATTGCTTGGTATCTTTCTCTATCACTTTCCAAGCTATTCACTGTGCATGTGGATGGATGTGTATGATATGTGTGGGGGGCATGTGCACTTGATAAGTCAGAGAACAACCTCAGGAAGTTGTCCTCTCCTTCCATCTTTTTGAGGCAGTGTCTTCCTCGCTCTTTTGGCACTGCCTAGCTCCAGTCCAGCTGGCCCATGAATTTCCAGGTTCTTCTGCCTCTACCTACCATTGTTGTAGGCATGTTGGGATTACAGATGTGTGCTCCACTTTGTATCCACCTTGACCTGGGTGCCGGGAAGTAAAACTTGGGCCAGAAACATGCAAACAAGTGCCTTTTACCTCAGAGCCATCTTTCCAGCTCCTTAGTTATTTTTGAAACAGGGTCTCTTCTTGAACTTGGAGCTTAGGAATTCAGCCGGACTAACTACTAGTAAAGCATAGGGTCTATCTATCTCTGCCTCCCTAGTGCTGGGATTATCAGAATGTGTTACTGCATCTAACTTTTATGTGGGTGCTGGGGATCTCAATTCAGGTCCTCAGGCTTGAATGACAATCACTTTACCTACATAAATGTGTATTTTTCTGGAAGAATATTCTCCTAAAACAAGATTTTACAACCAAGATCGCATCTCAGCAATTATTGAAATTATTTGCAATACATTAGCATTCACCTAAATATCTAAGATTTGGACACAGACATTGTAAAAAAAAAATTAACTGGTAGTCACAACAGTGATTGCTTGTCCATGGTAATATGTCCCGAATGTGAATCGATACCTTGGTAAGTTTCTGATTCATTGCATACCATGAGCTGACCCAGGGGCCTTTCAGCACTCCAAGTTGCATCCCGTTTGCTTGCCTTGGCCTGGGTCAGAAAACCACAGCTCACTGCTTTACTCAACCCACTCAGCAAGAAGACTCAGGGAGCCTGGGTGAGAGAAAACAATCCAGGCAGCAAGGACTCCATTTAGAAAGCTGGGAACAATGAGGCGTAATGTGTCTTGACTTCTGACACTGTTAACTACCACTCTGCGACATTTCTTTCCATTTCTTGCCTTATTCAAGTAGGAGGGAAATGAGGGGGAAAGGGAAGTTTGGCAGGAATTCGACCTCGCAGAAAGAAAATCCTATTTGAATAAAGGTACCCCATTGAGGAATCTCATTGCATTTGCTTAGGGAACTGGTTAAAACTTGATTAATTCCCCCACAGAAACTGGCAGAGGTTGGATGGGAGGAAGGGCTAACTACGCTTGGCTTTTCAAGCTGAGTATAAGAAGGGAAATCAAAATGGAATAAAATCAGTGTGTGCATCTAACAGAGAGGAGGGTATAACGTGATAATTCTGTCTAAAGGTCAAAATATGAGATAGATGTTCTTGATTCCCCAAAGTAGTGTCTTAGAAGAATAAATCTGTGTATTCATCTGTGTGTGTAGGTGTATGTGTGTGTGTTGAGAGAGAAAGAGAGAGAGAGAGAGAGAGAGAGAGAGAGAGAGAGAGAGAGATGGAAACATAGGGAAATGTCCTCGGGATGAGCTCCTAAGACAACAGACAGAATCAGCATTTGCAAGAGAGGAGAACCTACTTTGTGGTGTTACTTAAAAATAAGTCAGTTCATAAAACCATCAGGATGGACACACTTGAGGGAAGAGAAGAAAGAGACAGCCACCACATGGAGTGTGTATGGAGGAGAGGGACCCTAGGGATTGGGGCATGTGCCTATTTGAGTCATTGTGATTCTACACTTGAGGGAGGAGGGCCGGGCCTCTGGAAATACTCTATTGCGATTGGCATTGGAGATGTTGAGATAGACAAGACTTAATAAACCACATTAAAAGGAAATTCACCATGCATTTCCCCCCAAGTCTTTGTGTTCCTATCTTGAGAATATCTGAGACTGGAGTGAAGCTGTGCATCTTCCTGGGCTTCACCTGTGACTCACATCCATGACTCATCCATTTGCTCTTGCAAGTGAAGGGTCTGGCTGGCAGATCTCCTCACTGCTCAGCTCTGCTGATGAGTGTAACTCTGCCAGTCTTATTATTTTAAATTGGTGCTTTGTCGACTGGCTGCTTGGCTTCCAAAGGAGTTTCTTCTTCTAAATGCTGTAATAATAACATCGACAGCGGTAACATCTGCTGCCATTTACTGAGCTTTAAATACACACCAGGTGCTACATAAGAGGTCTTTGAATTCAGCAGTCAGCAACCCAAGCTCCATCAGACTGATGGGTTCCAGTTGGCTTCCATGTTCTACTAGCTATGCACTACTTACTTACTTTTCTCATTGCTGTGACCAAAATACCTGTCAGGAGGCTACTTAAGGGAGGATGGGTTTATTCTGCCTGCTGGTTCAAAAGGGATAAAGTATATCATGGTGGGGAAGGCATGGATGGCCATAGAAGCAGAGGCAGATGGTCCCATTGCATCCATTTTCAAGAAGCAGAGTGAAGACAAGAAGTGAGATTGGATATCCTACCAAGAGTTGAACCACCCCAGGCCTATCGTGCAGGCCCCAAGTGAAACACTGGAGACAGTGATGGGTCAAAAAAGAGACCTATAACCACAGCCAATTAGTTATCTAAGGATAAGTCATCCAGACAGACACCAATGACTTCCAACACAACTTGAGACTCTTAAGCTCACAACAACAACAATATAATAGACTTACAACTCACCCTCCATGACTCAGGGAACTGAGTGGAAGAGGGGGTGGAAAGATTGTAAGAGTCATGGTGGGAGAGATTACCCAGAGACATTGCCCCCCCTCAGCTACAATTCATAAATGGGGGGGGGAACAACCTTGATGCCTCTTGTGCCCTTGCCACATGGATTGATCCAGTGTGTCCACTGAGGATGATAACCAGTGGATTGGGGACAGGAGGGAGGGAAATGGGAATATAAACACAATATTTTCTCAATCCATGTATCTTATTTTGGACAATAAATATAAAATTAAAAAACCCTCAAGGTCCACAACACTGACCACTTCCTCGAGAAAGACTCCATTTATGACCTTTCTGATCAACGCCATCCGCCAGAGCTCAAGTGTTCAAGCATATGAGCCTATGCAAGACATTTCACATTTAAAATACACCATGGGCCCAAAGGTAGATTATTTAGATGTAGATTTTCCATGTGTAAAATGGGTATATTAAATTATTTCAGGAAGATGGAATTAATTGATGCTGTAGGGAAATAGCATTACACTGAGCTTGCACGTAGCTGGCATCTCATACATTTCCAATCATCATTGTGGTAATTTGAATGTGATAGTTTGAATGTACTGCCCCATAGACTCTGTCGTTTTTTTCATTAAACTTCTACTTGAACCCCTAGCAGGCTACAAGGGGGTTGTGCCACTGGGGACAAATCCTGGAGTCTAGGTCTGAGGTGTATTTAGGGGTGAATCTTCAATCCACCCCACTAGGTGTGTTCAGAGCAGCTGGAGCTCTGGTGGTTCGTGCTTGCTGGTGGTGCTGGTTGTTGGTGTCTGCTTGCTGTGGTTGTGTCTCTCTGCTTGAATCTATGAAAGGGAGTCAACTTCTTCCACCATTGACAAAACTTCCCCTGGATCTGTAAGCCTGAAATAAACCCCTTCCCCCATAAACTGTATCCCGTTGGATGCTTGTCTCTGCAATGAGAAGCTGACTGCAACAATCATTATTATTATTTTTTATATCCTGCCCTATATATGAGCATCACCCTTATTCTGTTGTTGTTGTTGTTGTTGTTGTTGTTGTGGGTGTAATATGTGTGGTGTGCTTGTGTATATGCAAGTCCACACATGCAGAGGCCAGAGGAGAATGGTAGGTATAAGGTACTTTCTCATTGCTGGGACACAATACCCCCATAAGAAGTAGCTTATAGAATAAAAAGGGTTTAATTTAGCTTACAGTTCCAGAAGGTAGAGCCCAGCTTGGTGGGGAAGGCATGGTAGGCTGGCACAGGAAGCTAGAATCTTGTAACCACCTTGGCTGACAACAGGAAGACCAGCAAGCTGGGCAGGACTATAAAATCTCGCGCCTTCCCACCCCCTCAGTGACACATTTTCTCCAGCGATGCTCTGCCTCCTAAAGGTTCTACAATCTTCCAGAACAGGACTATTAGTTGGGGGTTAGGTTTTCAGACCCATAAGACTCAAGGGAGGCATTTTACATCCAAACCACCATAGCGGGTGTCTTTCTTTATCTCTCTTTCACCTTATTTCTTCGAGATAGGGTCTCTCTCTGAACTTGGAGCTTGCTGTTTCTCAGCTGACCTGCTGACCAGTGGGATCTGGCCATCCTCTCACTACTACAGTTATTAAGATACATGGATGGCCATGCCTGGCATTCTATATAATTGCTAGGGTCATCACTCTTGTGTCGCAAGCAGTGCTAACCACGAAGGCATCTCTCCATCCCTTCACCATACTTCCTGCATTCTTTTCTTGCTTTGCATAACATTTATTCCCAAATGGCATCCTATGCAATATATTTATGGATGGTCTAGCCTTGCTGGGAAGTTCCAAGGACAAACAATTTTGTCTTTTTGTTCACTGCTCTGACCACGTGGCTTTGAAGAAAGCCAGACAAATGGCACAAGAAACCCATTTCTTTAAGTGTAGAATAAATGGAAGTTACCTGACGTTTTGCACTAATTTTAAATTCTTGGGCCTGAGTATTCTAATTAGTATTTTTTTCTCAGTGTCTAAACAAAAAGATGACATGCGCCGGAAATTCTAATCAATATCAGGGTATGTGTTTAAAGAAAACTTAAGTTAAATATAAAAGCTTATAAGAGCAATTTTCCTATTGTATTATCCTTGGACCTTTAGGTTATTTGACCCTGGACTCTTTAAGCTGTCTGCTGGCAGACATTCTCAAGTACATTTCTTCTTCTCAAAGGTTGTTGAGGGCTGGAGAGATGGCTCAGCGGTTAAGGCACTTGCCTCCAGTGCCTAAGGCCCCGGTTCAATTCCCCAGGACCCACATATGCCAGACCCACAAGGTAGTGGCCCTGGTGTGCTCTCTTCTCTCTCTCTCTCTCTCTCTCTCTGTCTGCTTGAAAATGAATAAATAAAATATTTTTTAAAAAAAGGTTGTTGAAGGCAGGAGTGGACTATAAATGACAAGGTAGGTGATCACTCAGCACAGGTCACCCACACAGACATAAGCCCTTCCTGTCCTATGTTTTTACAGCGCTATGTTCAAATAACACTGATCCAAGGCTGACACCCATAAAGACATTTCTATCTTTACTGTTTAGCAAAAATGGTATATTTTATTCCATCTGCTCCACAGTTCGTGGCTCTTCCAAATTTCCCACTCTTTCTCCACACAGATTCAATGCCCATCACCCAACCCTTCTTACCACACAAGCTCCTGTTCTCCACAAGGAGGGCTTTAAGGCCCCCAGGAGACCCTGAACTTTAACAGGCAACATTGGAATTGCTATCAGATTGCACTTATTTTCCCCTTTGCGTTTCGAAGCATGTAGTAAAGTGTGAGAGCTGACACTACTTATGAATGAGCTCAGCAGCAAACACCAAAACACTGTGTGAACAGCCTTCCAAGAAAGACTTGGAGAGCAAGCCTGTGGGAAGACGGTTCGAGAGTGGGGAGATGGAGAGACGATTATTAACTTGTTTTATAATGTTCTCTTGCCCTCGAAAACTCAAGATGGTTTATGTGAGTGCAGACTAACCTAAACATTTTAAACTGCCAATCATAGCATATTTATTGACCTAAGCGGACAGATAGCAAGAGAATTATTACAGGGAAAAGTCCTACCCACATCTCCATTATCTTGGCATTAATTTCAGGGCTTTGTTTTCCAACCTGGCTAAATAACCCTGAGAAAATAAATGCAAGGAGAGGCTCATAGCATCTGTGTTTAATGTCTCTATTGTGTTTATGGCAAAGAATCGCGACTCTTCTTACTCACATGACAGCCTCTGTCCTCATCTTATCTCACTGCTTGCTTTATGTCTGTGATTTCTACTAAGCAGTCTGCCATTGTCTCTGTGTGGCCATGGCTTTCTCAAGACAGGGAGAAGGCAGCGATTAGAGAAGGTCAAAGTCATAGCTTCTGAATAGGTTTTGATGTCTGGAATGATATTGGATGGATTAAAGGTGGCCCTGTCTCATAAGGGACTCTGATTGTGTGTGCCAGGCCAGGAAAACATGTCGGTGTCCCTAAAAAAATGATTTGAGGAGCCTCCCTAATTCTTCTCATTGGTTTACTCAAAGGAGAACAGCCCATACCTTCCCATTCTTTTTTTTTTTTTTTTTCACTGCCTGGATCAGGGGCCATCTGAATTAAACAATTTTCTGGGCCATTCCTATTTAGGTACATAGTTAATATGGTTCAGTACTTAATCTGTATGAGACTACTGGTTCTAAAAATAACAACATCATTTCAAAGAGAAAAGGGGAAGCCCATTGGGGCTCCACCTAGTCTATTGTTAAACCAAATAGTGACCAAGTCTCTACACACAAATAGGTAGGCTGTCCTCAAGGAGATGGTAGTGAAATGTGGTAGGTGCTGGGCCTTGAGCTCCAATGGATGATAGGTCTTAATTCTACCTGTCATCCGCTGATATGTGATCTCGATCTCCGGTGAATCACTTCATTTTCCTGAGCACTGAAGCCATTGGCCTCGAGTGATCCGATGATGTGATTAACGGCTCACACTGCTCAATGTGAATTCCAGAGCTTCCCCTTGCTACACTGTGGAGGGCATGCTTTCTCGAGAGAGTCAGCACCCTGGGTGAGGCTGTCATAACAGCTTCAGGTTTTGCTCTAATACAGTCACTTTAGCTCAACTGTCAACGATGTGGCTGGGAACCTTGGCAAGGGCAGGGCTCTCTGGGCCAGATCTGTAGCTTGGGGGGAAAAACGGCATCTGGTCTTAGTTCTTGAACTTTCCCTGACTCCAATCCATGTGCACCTGTTTTCTCAGTCACACTTTTCATAAAAATATTTAGAGACATTCTTACTTTTACCACAGTTTAGATTTTTAAAAAGATTTTATTTATCTACTTTCAAACAGAGATACAGATAAAGACACACACATACAGAGAGAGAGAGAGAGAGAGAGAGAGAGAGAGAGAGAGAGAGAGAGAGAGAGCACACCAGGACCTCTAGCCACTGCAAACAAACCCCAGATGCATGTGCCACTCTGTGCATCTTGCTTCACATGGATACTGAGGGTTCTTCCCCAACTACTGAGCCATCTCTCCAACCCTCTGCTTAGAGTTTATTCTTATAATTTTTTGTCTTCTAGGCAAATATCTCCCATATAAAGCTTTAGAAAACAGTCATTGCATTAGACACTACTAAGTAAAACAGTTTCTGTCTCAACTATATTTTTTGCAGAGAACTGCACTGGACAGTGGCATTTTAGAATACCAAGAGATGGGGCTGAAAAGATGCTCACCAGGTAAGGTGACCTGAGTTTGAAGCCCAGCACCCTCATAAAATCTGGGCCTGGTGTCATGTGCCTATAATCCCAGCCCTGAGTGGGGAGGTGGAGACAGATTGTCTAGGGCTTGCTGTTAGCTAGTTTAGCTCAATTTGTGAGTTCTAGTTTCAGTGAGAGGCTATGTCCCCCCCAAAAAAAAAAATTGGGGTAGAAAGTGATTGAGGAATGTCAACTTCTGGACTTCACATGCATGTGTACATGCACACTCATATGTAACACATACACACTCTCCCCACACATAGATATACAGAATGAAAAATGCTGAGAGTGTCTGACTTATGAAAATACTTCGAAGTTTATGTTAGTGACAGAAATGCTAATAGAGCCTGGTTTATCTATCATAAAGATGTAATAAGTATTAATTGTTATTTTCTGATTCTGAAGGTCTTTTAAGTGTGTGTATGTGTGTGTGTGTGTGTGTGTGTGTGTGTGGTAGGTGTGGTATGTGCTGTATGCATACATGTGTGCAGAGGCATGTACCCCATGTGCACACACGCAAATGTGGAGGCCAGAGGAAGATACTGGATGACCTCTTCTTTGCTCGTTCATCTTGGTTCCTGAAAGCAGTATCTCAATGAACGGGGGACTCCCTGCTTTTCAATTAGAGCCAGGGAACCCCAGTGAGTTCCTGTCTCCACCCCTCTCTGCACTAGGGTTATAGGTATTCACTGGTATGCCTGGATTTTTATGTGGGTGCTGATGATTGAATTGAGGTCTTCATGCTTACACAGCCAGTCCTCTTATCCACTGAGTCATCTCCTCAGCTTTAAGCTTTTTAAATATTATTTAGAAAAGTCTAGAGGAAGGCACATGGATGGCAGACCCACCTTCTCTTCTGCTATCATTCTTAACATACTGGAGGGTGTGATAAAGATGTCTCATTTAGTGCTGAACACTTAACTAACATTTCTTTTCAGCACTTAATAGAAACTTCTCTAGCCAACAGTGAGAATAACACTAATATATGAGCATAAAGCTAAGTATTTAGAGGCTAATTTGGTGGGTACATATATCCGTGTAGCCTGCCATGGTTTGATCGAGGTGTCCCCCACAAACAAATGAATGTGTTCTCAGTGATTGATCCTCAGCTGATGGAAGTTTGAGTTTTAGAACCTCGCTGGAGCTGTGTTGTTGGGGGCAGGCTTATGGGGGTTATAAGCCAGCTTCCCTTTGTCAGTGTTTGGCACACCTTCCTGCCGCTGTTTCCAGTGCTATGGCGGAGGTGATGTCCACCCCTCTGCTCATGCCATCATTTTCCCTGCCAGGATGGAGTCTCCCCTTGAGTCTGTAAGCCAAATAAACCCATTCCTCCACAAGCCACTTTTGTTTGGGTTCTTTCTGTGTAGCAACTAGAAAGCTGACTACAACATAGCCCAACAACTGTAGTAGTTTGGGTTATAACCCTAGGACTTAAGATCTTCTTAGATATCGGCTTTTGGCTAGGTTTTCAGTACCAGGCAGTAATTCCTTCCTTTGTAACACATCTCAATACCAGTCAGAGAGCAGTTGGTGACCTCCCATAACAGACATGCCACTATTGCACTAGTGAACACGTTTTATCTAGCTGGCTAGTTGTATAGTTTACAGGCTCCACTGTTGGTTAAGACCACCAAGTGATGCAGCTATTTTTTAAAAAGTATTTTATTTATTTATTGTTAATAAGTAGAAACTCTGTATGAATATGTCTTGTGCTGATATCCCCATTTCTCTCCTCCCTGCCCTTAATCCATTGAGGGTCCTCCTCAGTGAAATTGCTGGAATGGTCCATGGGATGGAAGGCTGTGTATTGCATAAGCAGTCACCGGGTGTGTTTGTTTCTTCTTGAGGGGGGCCATGTCTCTGGATATTCCTCCCACCGTGGCTCTTACAATCTTTCCACCTCCTCTTCCCCAAATTCCCTGAGCCATGGTGGGTGACTTTGAAGTCTACGGCAGCTATTTTTAATCTGACATATTCTCATATGGTCCCAGTGTCCTTTCAGATCTCAGCAGTCATATGGAGTGTAGAGATACTTGGCACTTTACACCTGCCTGTGACATTAACATAGTCAGGTACAATATGTGAATTGTATTCATAGAAGCCCACCATATGAAGTCAGAAGCATAGATCCAGCATGCTAAAAAGATTCTCAGTTCTGGGCTGGAGAGATGACTCAGTGGATAAAGCGCCTGCCTGGCGAGCATGAGAACCTGAGTTTGGATCCCCAGAACCCATGTCAAATGCTGGGTGTGGTAAGATGAGCTTTGATCATCCAGGTCCTGAGATGGTGGGCACAGGCTGGTCTCTAGGGTTTCCTGGCTAGCTAGTCTGGTTGAATTGCTGAGGTAAAGAACCACAGAGGAGGACACCCAACACTGACCTTTGGTCTCCGCACGAACATAAGCACACATATATCAGCACCTGCATCGACACTTATATGAACACGCTTGCACATTCCAACACGACATATACACACATACATGCTACAAAGAATGTTCTCAGCTTTTCCAGACACTGACTCGCTCCCACCACGCCATGGCACAGAGGACCTCCTTCCATCCCTCTCCTCCACCTGGAAGTGGTTGAGTGTATTGGCCACCAACCCCTAGTATTCTTCCAGTCTTGGCTTCTTTAACATGAGATTTTCAATGTCTCCTACAGTCTGGGCCAAATCCATCTAGCAATTCCAGAAAAAAAAAAAAAAGCAAAGATGTACAAAAGGGGGAAAAAGAAAATCCACAGAGCTACCTTAAATTCCAAAGAAATCAAAAAGTATCCACTTTCCATATGAATAGCTATAAACCCCAGCAGCCACAATTACCCTGTAGACCTGTACGTCATTTGCGGGACCACAATATTTTTCTTTCTTACCGAGCCTTCTTTCTTAAAGAAAAAAAAAATCTTTTCTCTTGATGAAGACATGAGTTTTTCATCCAAAGTCTCTCCAGAAAAACATTTTATTTTTCAGGAGTTAGGGAAAATCCTAAGTAATTCTACCATAAACATACCTTTGGGTACTCCCCCTTCCCCACCAAAAATGGTGTCAATTTACATTTAATACCACTGAAATTGGAAAATCACGCTAACCTTCTTGGGGGCAGATGAGGGTTCCCATGTGGAAAAGACAGAAGCCCCCAGAAGTGAGTTTGCAAGTTTTCAGCTTTTCTTGCTTACGTATTCCTTTGCCAGTTTGGCCTGACTTGAACATTCTTTCTGCGTCTGACCTTCAAGCTTCAGCCTTGGGTTTGGAAAACCTCTTGGTTGAAATTCCCCAAGGCAGACAGCGCCGGTACATCTTCTTGGCAAGATGGGGTGCCTTCATCCTGATGATGTCGGCATTCACCTCTTTTAATTAAGAAGAGGCTTTTTAAAAGCCAATAGAGGTGACTGAAAGCACTGTGTTCCTTATAATTTATAGATGCAAGGAGGAAGTTTGGGAGTGACTGAAAAGTCTTCTGGTGTTAAGAGGAGGGAATGTTTTTTGCATCTGTCAGAGTGGCATTTGACCTTACCTGATGGGCAGTCAGAACAAAAGGAGGAGGAAAAACAAGATAACAGCCCGACCACGGGACCTGGCAGATGTCATCACAAGGTTCAGGTGAATTGGCTTATGTGGGTTATATCTGCAAATCTTTACATTTTGAGTTGAGGTGGTGTTTGGCAGGAGCCCTGGTACAATGAAGAAATGAAAGAGGGCTGTTGAGTTGGGTCTGTGTGTAGTGTTTGCCTTGCAAGCAAGAGGACCTGAGTTCAAGCCACAACACCCAAGTAAAAGTCAGGAGTGGTATTATGCTCCTGTAATCCAGCACTGGGGAAGAGAAGACAGGAGGACCCCTGGACCTCACTGGTCGGCCAGTCTAGCTGAATTGGTGAGCTCCAGGCCAGTGAGTGACCCTGTATTAAAACATGGTGGGTGGCAGTCATGAGGTTCATACCCAATGTTTTCTCTGGCTTCCATGTGCACCCACGTGCATATAAACATGTGTGCCCCTAACAAGAACATGTGCAAATATATGTGTCCAAAACACACACAGATACACACAGACACAGACTCACACACACAAAGACACACACACAGACACACACACAGACACATACAGACACAGACACACACAAACACACACTCACACACACAGACACACATACATACAGACACAGACACAGACATACACACAGACACACAGACACACACACACACACACACACACACACACAGGAACTGAGACAACAAAGGTGAGAAGTTTTAACCTGAACTTTCACCTCAGTGTTTATGGAAAGGAATCAAAGGTTACCAAGGAGTAGGGGTCCAGACAGAAAGGATGCTGGGAAAGATAGACTTGCCTTTCGGTTCATTGCCAATGCATGAGCAGAAGGCATCTTTGGGACCCAGTACCCATAGGTATGAACGTAAGTAAATGCATGTACATGTGTAAATATACATGTCAATACATGTGAGTGTATACATGTATGTATATTTGACTTTAATTTTATCTAGGTCTGGGCTGTGAGACAGATTTATTTTTCTTTCCAGTGAGGTACACTTGATTTATACTTTAGAGAAAGGACATTGGGGTGGTCATAGGGGAAGAGGAGAGTTCTTTAAAGGATCCCTGTGAGTATAAAACGAGTCTATGACTGTGACATTATTCTTTCTCACATCAGGCCTCCGAGTTTCAATGCTCTCCTAGTAATTATGAAACCCCATTTATTTTGTTTTGTTTTTTTGAAATCCTGTTTTTGTTGTTGCTTTAATTAGGACTTCAGGGTCTTGGATTCACACATGTAAAAATCAATATTATGGATTCTCTGAAAGAATAAACTTAATGCTTGTCCTTCTACCTTCTCTTCCAATGAAAAGATAACAGAAATGGACTTCCTGGTAGGCATAAAATAAATGTTGGCTCTCTAAAATCCTCATGTGTACTTTCAGTAATTAAATCAACTGTCCTATGAAGGAGGAAGATGCGTGGAATCTCCTGTCTGATTTTGAAGTTTTTATTTGCCCAAGTAGTTTTCATTTTCTTAAGCTTTATTTAAGAAATGTATTCACACAGCTTCTTTATTATTTTCCACATTCTTATTTTTTTCCCATTACAATAGATGGCTCTGGTGAATTAGAACAAAATAGGTCAAAGAAGATAAAAACCCATTTCTCCAAATATAGAGTCTCGAGTTCACTCTCCTTGCTTACACATGAAAAGATGGATGGGTTCATGAGATATGGATATAGAGAATTATTATTATTATTATTGTTGTTGTTGTTGGCAGGAGGTATTATGGTGGCTTGCCTTTAGATTTCCTTGAATTTAATAGAATAAAAACTGACCCTTGGCATGTGAGTCTGGGACAGAGAGCCTACTTAGCATTCATGAAGCCCTGAATTTCATCACTAGCAGCTCATAAACCTGGGCATGCTGCTGCATGCTTGTAATGCCAGCCTCCTCAGGTTCAAGGTCACCTTAAGCTCTGTAGCAAATTTGAGGCCAGCCTGAGCTACATGAGATGATGTCTCAAATAAGTGTTAATAAAATGTTTTTTTAATATATGAAATAGCACTGAATTAAAAAACTGAATTAATTTTTGAGCTATAGATAAATGTTTCATAAACACCAGTGGGTTACTTGTGTAAAGGGAGACTCCTGTGGGATTCTTAGTGACAAACCAGTAGCTTAGGTGTTTTTATTGGAGAGTAGGGCGATGATCATTAAGTCCACCCAAGATATCTTTAACCATGATTCAGTGGCCATTGTGATGGGCAAGGTGTCTCTTTCAGAAAGGTTTTCTTGTGTGTGTGTGTGTGTGTGTGTGTGTGTGTGTGTGTGTGTGTGTATGTAGTAGGTATGTTGTGGCATATGTTTGGTGTATGTAGGTATAATGCATGCAATGCACATACGTGGGCACATACTATGTGTACATGAGTGGAGGCCAGAGGAGAGTATTGGGCATCCACCTCTATTACTCTTTTGTGTTCTTTCCTTGAGACAGAGTCTCTCATCCATCACCGAACTGCCATTTATTTTTCAGTCATGTTAGCACACCATTGAGCTCCAGCGATCCTCCTGTCTCTCGCCCTTACAGGAGTGAGGTTAGAAGCATATATAGCCACGCTGGCTTTTTGCATAGGTGCTGGGGATCGAACTCAGATACTTTCTACCTCTCCTTTTGCTTTCTTCATCAGCCCACTGGAACGGTTTTCTAAAAATCAGTTTAGGTCCCAGGCTCTACTTAACCTCAGATGGGAGCTCCTGGGATTCTCCTTAGGAAAGGCAAAATGGTGCCAATGTCATCAAATCACATTCATTGATCCAAGAAAGATTGATTCTAGGCAATCTCATTGCTTATCTCTCTATGACCCTGTGGCCATGTAAGCATATCCCAGATATATATACTGGAGACATGGCTCAGCTCTTGGATCCAGGTTCAGTTCCCCAGTACCCAGATGCTCTCACTGTCATCACTTTCTTTCTCTTACACACACACACACACACACACACACACACACACACACACGGCCATTTGTCACTGCAAACAGACTCCAAATATATGTACCACATGGGTCCTGGGAAGTAGAAGCCAGGCAGGCAGGCTTTTCAAGCAAGCACCTTTAGCCAGAGAGCTATCTCCTCAGTCCTATGTCTTCAATTCTACTATTTAATCCATATCTCCTCAATTTCAGCATGCAACTTAATATTCAAAACTAATAAAAGGCTCAAAGGTCTGTGACTAACTTGATGAAAATTTCCTGGACTCAACAATCTCTGCTTCATTCTGCCTCTCTTCCTCTTTCTATCTTTCAAGGAGCTGTCTTTCTTGCTGAATCATGTTCTGGTACTTTCTTAATTTCCGTATCTTTGCAATTCATATTGGCTTGTTCTACTAGCAGTCATAGTACCTCATAGTTGTGTGTATGTGTGTGTGTGTGTGTATGTGTGTGTGTTTTCAGAGTCTGCTCACAATTCACCTGGGGCTGGAATGACACTCACACCCTATGTGGTGGTTTGAATGAAATGTCCCTCATAGTCACATGTGTTTTGAATACCTTTCCCCAGCTGGTGGTAATTTGGGAAAGTGGTGGAGTTTTTGGAAGGAGGAGGCTTGCTGGAGGAGGTGTGTCACTGGGGGGCAGGCTTTGAGGTTTATTAGTCCAAACCATTGGATGTTAGAGTTCAGTTTAGTTCATTGAAAGTATTTCCTTCCCCGACTGCTGTGACAAGATGTAGTATTCAGTTCTCTGCTCTGTTATGCTTACCCTCAAAATTGTAAGCTGGACAAACCCTTTTTGCTTATCCTCCTTCTACTGTATTGGCCAGGGGTTTTGTCCCAACCACACAAAGGTAACTTCTCTACACCATCATGCTAGATTTTTATGTGGGTAGCAGAGATGCAAACTCAGATCCTCATGCTTTCCTGCCAAGTGCTTTATCCACTGAGCCATCTCTCCACCCCAGCCTCTCATGTTTCAAATATTTCTCTGGCTGCGTATATATTTGCTTGATTTTATTTATTTTTATTTTATTCCAATATCCCTTTAGTATGCTTTCTATCATGCAGTCGTAGTCAGCCACATGTCAATGGGATGAATCTCTAAACCAGACACAATTTTGGGGAGGAAAGTATTTATTATTGAACTAACAGATCCAGGGGAAGTTAAGGAAAAAGGCTGGCTCCCTTTCACAGATCCAAGCAGAGACAGAGACAGCCCACCACCAGCACCTCAAGCAAGCAAACACACTCCAAACTAACAAACAAGAGGAACTCCAGGCTTGAGCTCAGACTGCTTTTTGCATATGTATAGCTAGAATTCCAGACCCATCCCACAAACACCTTAGGACTGAACCCTAGGATCTGGCTAAGGTGACACACCTCCTCCAGCCAGAACTGGCTGGAGACAATTTACAATTTAATAAACACAATTATAATGAATTCTACTGGGGGACATTTTCTCAAAACTATCACACATGCGTTTTGCTTTTCAATGTTAAACTTCTTGATAGAGAAGTTTGTGTTTGCTACTTGTAAAATGCCTTTACTTCCACTCTGTTCCTGTGTGAAAACTATATCATTTGATGATTACTGTTGACTTCTTCATCACCAAGTCCATCTGTTTCTTTGTTCTTCATATGATTCGGAACACCAACAAGGCTTGATATATTTCATCATTCCATAATTCCCTCCTTCCCAAGGTTTGGCACATCAAATGAGTAAGTTTCTTTTTTTTAAAGGACAGTAGTCTTCTTAAGATTTTTTTTTTTTTTTGGTTGATTTAATGGTCTCCTTGTAGTCTCTGAAACAATGCAAACTTGGACCTCTGCTAGACTCTGACATACTTTTAGCTAGAAGGAAACGTTACAATCTTTATCCATGCCAAACTACATTTCAACCCACACCCCTTCTAGAGAATTCTATATGAAGTATTGAACACTTTGTGGCAGCCTGAAGCTAAGTTGAAATTCCTGCCCTTTCTGGTTTTTATTTTCCTGAAACATGTGGTTGGGTCTCCAGTTAATTAGTAATAGTCTGAGTAAAATCCCATTCTTGCTTCCTGGATCTTGTGACCTATGACCCACAAGGAAAACTTTGGATCCATGATGTTTTGATGTCAATAAAACTAAAGTGAAGCCCTGTTATCTACTGTCCAGCCCTCAGCTAGTCTAATAGTTTATCAGCTCAGCGTTGTTGGAGGGAGATATGTCATGAACCCAGAGTCAAGTCTATTGATTTGAAAGGAAATAGACATCTGGTTTTGGTTTTGAAATGTATTAATTTACGTCTCTAATCCAAGAGAACAAGGGGAAATGTTGGTTTGTCGTAACACTTGACAATTCCTCATCAGGAGGTTTGGTCACATAAATTTTTGAGAATTTCATCTTTCCGGGAAACTCAGTTAAGGTTCTGGTTCATATCATAGGAATCTTTTGTGGAGTGATATTTGTCTTCAGAATGCAAAGTTTTATTAGGCGCTATCTCTATGTGGATTTATTTCCATTAATTTCATTCAACCTAGTTTGGATCTCTTTGAATCTTTATGTTCAGGAGTTCAGCTCTGAGTGCCAGAAAATATTAATTTTTGATTTTATTATTGCTTCTCTTGCTAAGATTTTATGTTTTAGGGCTGGAGAGATGGCTCAGCGGTTAAGGCACTTGCCTCCAGTGCCTAAGGCCCCAGGTTCAATTCTCCAGGACCCACATAAGCCAGACCCACAAGGTGGTGGCCCTGGTGCTCTCTCTCTCTCTCTCTCTCTCTCTCTCTCTCTCTCTCTCTCTCTCTCTCTCTCTCTGCATCTCTGCTTGAAAATGAATAAATAAAATATTAAAAAAAGATTTTATGTTTTATTTCTTTACCACACTTGGAAATAGCTAGAAGTCATAGATTTTTGCATCTATCCTGTCTTCTCATTACTGTTGGTGATTTGATTTTCCCCCTTTTTACTGTGGAATAGCTTAGCAAGTTTGTTCTGAAACAACTGAGAATTGGTGTATGCCATATCAGCTTCTAAAAACCTATTGTGATGATTTTAACTATGCTGCTGTGATCTTCATTGCTGTATAACCCTAAGCTGTCTTCGTTGCTGTATAACCCAAACCTGTCTCTCTCGGGTTTCCACATGTACTTATTTGTTCCACTTCAGTTCATATTGTTTCCTTTGTTGCTAATTTTTTTGTAGATTTTATTTGCTCATTTAATATCAGCTTGTTTGATTGCTTATGTATTTTAACCTTTGCCTTGTAGAAGATCCTTGTTACATACTAAAGCTGATTATCTTCTTGACCCTGGACTGTATCTTTTGCAGAAGTGTATTCCTTGTCTGAGTTTTCATGAGATTTCTTACATTTTTGAAGTCCCCGAAAAAAGAAACTTTTAGTAGTTTTATCCCCCATTTTATTTTTACTTATATGCAAATTAAAAGACATGCATGCCCATTTAGTGCTTGCAGAGAGAAGACAGAGCACAAGATGCCCTTGGTCCTACCCTCTCAGACTGCGAAGAACAAATTCCCAGGTGAGAGCCTGGTGAGCTTTCATCAGAGGCAGCTGTGCTACTGTGGTAGTTTGAATAATGTCCCCCCAAAGAATTAAGGATTTATTAAAATTATAAATTGTCTCCAGGCTTCTGGCTGGAGGAAGTGCCACTTTGGCCTAGCCTCCTGGGGACTGACCCTTTCTAATTTGGATGTAAAATAATAAGGATAGATATGCAAAAGAAGAGAACCCTGACCTGGAATTCTGCATTTTGTGAAACACAGTGTGTTACAGTGTGCTTGCTTGGTGCTGGTGCTGGGCTTCTGCCTCTCTCTCTGCTTGCTTCTGTGAAAGGGGCCAGCCTTTCCTTAACTTTCCTTAACTTCCCCTGGGTCTGTTCCTTCAATAGATATTTTTCTACCCAAATCGTGCCTGGTTTGGAGAGTCATCCCAGCGGTGTGTGGCTGACTATGACAGCTACTAACATATGACATCTGGTTTTTAATTATTAAAATAAAAGAATTATTAACATTTACATAATCCCCTTCCATCACTCTCCTTAGTTCCCCACCCCTCTTCCATGGGCTCTCCCTTTTATCCTACCTTCCCCTCTTCTATTTTGATGGTTTTTTTTTTGCCCTGTCTCATGTATTATGCAGGTAACCACAGCCCCTGTGAGATTGAGAATACAATGACCACCTTGTGTCTGGGAGTCAACATTCCAAAGAATTCCTTCCCAATCTTTGTCTCCTTCATTCTTTCCACCCCCTCTTACTCTATAATCCCTGAGCCATTGGGGGGTGTGATAGAGATGTCTTATTATTCAATTGTTATTCTCTCAAATGTGTCAGTGGAACAAACCCATGTCTAAATAATGTCTTCGAAGTGGGTTTTTGTTTCTCCTGTAACTACTGGCAGTGCTAGAATGAGAAATGTAGTTTATAGGATACGATGGGTAAACTGATCACTCCATGGAATCACACCCTCTTCTTACTGAGAAATACAGTCACAAATGGGAACAGTCCTATTATAGTTGAGAAGGAGAAATGGAAAAGAAACAAAGAGGTTTCTTGTCATTCCCCAAAATGGTACCCCATAATGAAATAATGGCTGCCCGATTTTGAAGATGGTCAACCTCTTTCCTTTCCTTTGGTGGGGGGGGGAGCAAACCAGGAGGAATACAGCAGACATCTATTTCTTTGTGCAGGTAAGACTCTCCTTTTAGACATGAAACACGCATTTCCCCCTCAATTCAGCTTACTCACCACCTTGTATCTGGTAAAATTTCCTTTCAATTTCCTGAAACATGGCCCCATATTTTAGATTGACTTAAGCCTTAATTACCCAACACTGAATTCCAATAACACCACTAAGGAAAACCCTCAGGGAAAGCGGGTCCAGGAGAATAGGTATATAAGACTATAACCTTTATAAAATAAATAAATTGATTAAAAATTCCTTTCAACCAAGCATTTTGCCTGGCAATTTGTTATTTCTATATTTTTATGACCACTACTTTTTGAGTAGTGATGACAGAGGGGTCTTTTAGACATATTTCCTGGGATGTTGATAGAAGCCATGTCAAACTAAACACAGACAGCAGACAGGTCAGTTAGAAACTAAAGACCAAGATATTTTCAACCAAAGGATATAATTTTCTTTTTTCAATATGTATATATATATATGTGTGTGTGTGTGTGTGTGTGTGTGTGTGTGTGTGTGTGTGTGTGTGTGTGTGTCTTCATGCGTGTGCCCATATGGGCATGTATATGCCACCGCAGATATACGGAGGTCTGAGAATAACTTCTGGAGGTCCATCCTTTCCTTCCTCCTCCTTTGTGGCAGGGACTTACATTGTTCACTGTTGGAGTCACCAGGGCAACTGGCCCTAAAGCTTCAAACAGGTTTCTCCACTGTAGCTATGGGATTACAAACGTCTGTTGCAGAATCCAGCTTTTTATGTGGGTCCTAGGGTTTTGAACTTGGGTACTTGTCTGCTTGAGGAGCAAGTGCTCTATGGACAGAGCCATCCCCTTGAGGTCTAACATTCTTAAATAAATAATAAATAAGCCAGGGAGTGATGGCATGTGCGTATGATCTCAATACTCAAGAAGCAGAGATAGTAAGTAGATAGTCCCAAGTTCAAGGCCAGTCTGGGACTAGAGTGAGTTATAGGTCAGCCTGGGCTAGAGTGAGAACCTACCTCTACAAAACCAAAAAAAATATAAGAATAATAGAGGGATAAATGAATGACTGAACTGTGGCTTCTACTATGAAACATACTGGGATCTCTGGATATCATCCCATCCATCACCCAGGATGCCAGATCAGTTGCCATGAATGGAGTGCTCCTTCCCCTCACCCCTAGAATTTTCTCTCTTTTAAATTTCCCTTTCTTCCCAAGGATCAGTGTGGTAGTTTGAATAATGTCCCCCAATAGAATTTATTATAATTATGTTTATTAAATTGTAAATTGTCTCCAGCCAGTTCTGGCTGGAGGAGGTGTGTCACCTTGGCCAGATCCTAGGGTTCAGCCCTAAGGTGTTTCTGGGGTGGGTCTGGAATTCTAGCTATACATATGCAAAAAGCAGTCTGAGCTCAAGCCTGGAGTTCCTCTTGTTTGTTAGTTTGGAGTGTGCTTGCTTGAGGTGCTGGTGGTGGGCTGTCTCTGTCTCTGCTTGGATCTGTGAAAGGGAGCCAGCCTTTTTCCTTAACTTCCCCTGGATCTGTTAGTTCAATAATAAATACTTTCTTCCCCAAAATTGTGCCTGGTTTGGAGATTCATCCCAGCAGCATGTGACTGACTACGACAATCAGATGTAGAACTGAAATACATCAGATGGACAAGAGGCTTCTGAATGCTGTCTCTACCAGGTTCTCATTCAGGTAAAGACTTGGCTTTCCCCTCCTATTCCAGCTGGTTGCCAGCTCTGCTAATCCTCTGGTCTTTCAGTGGCATGTGTATTGGTGACTTTTCTCTTCACTGTGATGAGATTCCCAATGACGTAAGGGCGGAAGGATTTACTTTTCTCGGGTTTGGAGAGTACAGTCCATCATGGCGGAAGGCACTGCAGCTGGAGTGTGAGGCTGCTTGCTCACATCTGGATGGAGCAGGAAACAGTGTTGGGGCAGGAAGCAGGACTTGGCTAAGTTTCTTCCCTCCTTCTATTCCCTCCAATGGGAACACCCCCATCCTCCAGCCAGACCCTACCTCTCAAAGTTTCAGTAACTGCCTCACATAGGGCCACCAGCTGAGGACCAAGTGTTCAAATACATGAGACTCTGGGGGACATTTGACACCTAATGCATAAGAGTGTAGATACCAAACACCCGGGTACTAGTGGGGGAAGGCTTTAGTGAAAAGCCCTGCCTGCTATTAGAAATCATGAAGAATTTATCCACAAGCTCAGACCTCATCCTATGCCAAAGGTCTGGAAATCAGGCCTCAGGACAATATCTCAACGTGAATATTTCATAACCCTTAAGAAGAATTGCTGTACTTTCCTAAAATGTGGCATTCCATCTTTTCTCTACACTTGAAGGTAGAATTTCAATGACCTGTGGAAAGAAAGACTATGTTGGTAATAAGAGCAGATAGTTTTATGATTCCATACCTATGTGGTGTATTTATATGTTTTCATCACTGAAGATGCCTTAGAGTTCCTTTAGACTAATCCTGCATTCATACTTTCCCAGAGGGAGAAATGGTTTAGGCTGGATTAGAAGCATAAAACTTGATTTTCTTGTGTTGATGTGAGCTTCCTGCATTTGCAGGACGCGGTTGTGATGTGATGATATTAGTGGTGGTTGGTCAAAGCTATTTTGCAGGCTAGTCAACTGGGATATTCATTTCCCAAAGTTAGTATAAAGGCTAAATGTCAGTGTTTTGCACATGGAATTTGAGAACGCTCCCAAAACCTTTAGGGAAGGGGAAAGAGAAAGATTGCCTACCGAGGCCCATCACAGGCGCAGGGAAGGCCAGATTCTCTTAAGAAAGAATGAAGCAGCTCACTGCAGTCAGGGACAGTCCATGTGTAACTATGGAGTTGGGTTGATTCTGTCCAGACGTCTGCTTCTTGGAAAAGGGTGGATGTCAAAGTTGTCTGCTCTGTGATCAGAGTAAGAGGAGACTGAATGGTGAGTGAATTTGGCGTTGAGGCAGTCTGGCTGAATAACAGTTCCCATTTGGCTTTCAGAAGCCAGCCCGTTACTTCCTTTATTTTTATCTTTTGTCATATTTTGATTTTTGAGCTATGTTCTTACTCTGGCTCAGGCTGACCAGGTATTTCCAGTACTTGGAAGGTAGAAGTAGGAGGATCAGAAGTTCAAGGTCATCCTTGGCTATAAAGTGAGTTTAAGGCCAGGCTGGGCTGCAGGAGATGTGTAAATAAATGAATGAATGAATGAATAAATGTCCAAATATGAAACAAACAAAACTCTCTAACCAAACTACCAAACAAACAAATAACAACAACAAAAACACCAATGAGAAAACAGAAAGCTTAACCAGGACAAAGAGAACAAGTACTTTTTTTCTATTGTTTGTATCTATTAGAATATAGGATATGTTTTCATTTGTTATTACACATAACTTGAGCAGCTACACAAATTTATCGTTTGGCATGCTTTATTTTTACTTTTAAGATTTTCTTGCTAACTTCATATTTGATAGACAAATCACTTATGCGTATATATGCATTGCAGATGTATAAATGAATTTGCTCTAGATACCTCTCTGTTTTGCAGCATCATTTCAATTTTAAATTAAATACATTAATCTTATTCTAATTACACTCCTATTTTAAACCTCTGTTGTGATTAATGTCACAAATAGCTAACTTTATTTGAAACTTAGAAAATGTGGCAGATATTATTGGTTAAATACATCCAATATGCCCGTTGTTTACTCCTTTCAAGAAAAATTGATTCCACTTTTTCATTTTGATCTGTGAACTACTCGGGAAAGGTTGTGGTACAATTGTTGCCACTGAGAAAAAATGGAAATTATTTTAAGGAATTTCTTGGGAAGTTTTTGTAGCTAATTATAAGACTACACTTGTAAGAGAATCTTACTGGTCGTTGTTGATTATTACTAATTTTAAGGATATATACATAAGAGAAGCCTTATTGTTTACTGTTTATTATTACTAATTATGAGAATACATACGTAGCTGGGCATGATGGCACAAGCCTTTGAGCCCAGCACATGAGAGGCAGAGGTAGGAGGATCACTGTGAGTTCAAGGGCACCTTGAGACTGCACAGTGAATTCCAGGTCAACAACAATGAAGAAGAAGAAGAAGAAGAAGAAGAAGAAGAAGAAGAAGGAGGAGGAGGAGGAGGAG
>PVHP010019793.1:0-31465 GCA_004024765.1 Zapus hudsonius
TCTCTCTCTCTCTCTCTCTCTCTCAAATAAAGAAATAAAATGTTTAAAACGTTTTTTAAAAAGACAAACACAACAAGGAATTGCTGAGACATCCCAGTTGCAAAGCTGAGGTCAAGTTGGTCAGCATGTTGGCATCTTCACTGGACCAGTATGGCACATGATGAGAGAGATGCCACTGAGGGGTGGCATTCCTAGGGTTGTAAAGAGATTTTTTAGTTCCAGAATCAGGCACTAGTGAACACTGCCACCTCTCCTTTCTGAGGGACATAATCAAAAGACCATGTAAAACAAAGCAGGACAAAGGGATGCCACACAGTCTTCATAAATTCATTGTCAAGGCAAGATTCCAGGGGCCTCGGCTGGACTTCTGAGAGATGTCCTTTCTCTGACTGGGAGTGGGCTGGGAACAGAGTTGGCTGTTGGCCCAGTTCTGTGGACCTTCCACAAGTCCAGTCCTTGCCCGGAACCTCAGCTATAATGGGCAGCAAAGAAAGTTAGTTAGCCTCCAGCCTTGGGTCCCTCATCTCAGAGCGCCACACTCTGCCATCCTCTAGGAGGAGAGGCTTCCCACAGAAGGAGGAGGAAGGAGAGGTGAGGGAACCCACCCCACCCCCTGCCTGCTGGTAAAGGACTTGCCCGTTTTGATCTCGACCCCTTCCCTTGGGAAGAGGCTGCTTCCTGACCCTGTGGAGGGGAGGGCTGGACAGGAAAGAGACCAGAAGGGCCTCTGGAGGTACAGGCTGCTTTACCTCATCACCTCCTGGGTCCATTGAGTGTGTCCATCACCAGTGAGTCTTTTGGAGAAACTTTTAGCTGTGCTCTAGTTTAAGACTAAACAAAATTCAGACCTGAGAAAAATGATTATTTAGAAATGCTAAGCCAGGGTTGGACTGAGCTTAAACGATGTAGCTGGTATGTCTGCACCTATGAATAAATTATAAATCTTACTCTTAGCTAGGCGTGGTGGCGCACGCCTTTAACCCCAGCACTCGGGAGGCAGACGTAGGAGAATCACCATGAGTTCAAGGCCACCCTGAGACTCCATAGTGAATTCCAGGCCAGCCTGGGCTAGAGCCAGATCCTACCCTGAATCAAACATAAAAAAACCATAATTCTCATAATAGCCCCGTGACTTAGAGAGTCTCACTAGAATAATGAAAAGATTTCACTTCCATTGTACTTCGGTCTCACACAGATGCACTTCTGCTCAAACTGTGACAATCTAAGCAAAAGCTGTGAGGGAAGCATTCAGAGCATGATGGGAGCTTACTTCCCAGGCACCGGGTCTGTATGGATTTCACGTCTTTTTCTCTGCGGCCTCTCGCCTGCTGCCAGGCCGCTGGAGGCCACTGGATGCTCGCCTCTCTCCTAGGCTGGAATAGCATCGTTATTCAGTCAGGGTTCTGTTGTCTTCTTGAGTCACAGTGTCTGTTCCAGCATTTTCCACGCTCCTTAAGGCTTCCCTGCCACAACCCTATACCTTCTCCTGGGCCATTTCATTCTTAGCAGATGGCCATTGTATCAGAATATTGCTCCCCCTTCCTTCAAATGGATGCTCTCCTGACTTGACTCCAGAGAGAGAGAGAGAGAGAGAGAGAGAGAGAGAGAGAGAGAGAGAGAGAGAGAGAGAGAAGACTCGGTCACCATGGCAACTGCTGGCTTTGGTTCATATCCTCAGAAATTCCAATTGGCTGAAACAGGGAACTTTTTCAGGGAAATTCTGGGAGCTTTTGATTCTGGGGGCTAAAATCTCAATGGCAGCTCTAAATTTCAATAAGCAGAACTCTGAGCTACAAGCACAACAGAGAACCAGGTGGGGTCTGGAAGCAGAAGTCTCTTGTCTTGCTGGCTGTGTGAGGGGGGTCACAGGCTCTATGAAAACACGAATGTAAAGGTCAGGTATCCTGGTGTGAAAAAGAAACATTATTATGCCTTGTTTCACTGCTTGGAATAGACATGAAGGGTGGGAACTATAAAGGAAGAAAATCAATATCTAACATGATTTCTTCATTATCTATAATTTCAGAACGGACCTACGGAGGGATGTGATGCAGTGTTACAATTTAAGCCTGTTGAGCAAGACACAGTGCTTGGTTGTGGAAAAAGAAAAAACACAACGTAGATTCTTCTACAAGGGGAGGAACCTGCACACTAGGGAAATAAACGAACTTCAGGGAGAACACATTGACTCTTAAAAGCACAGCCGTTTGCAAGCCAGCGTTGGAACACCAAGAATTGTGGAATCACTCGGCCCCCTAGCATCCGCAGAGTATGTACACCATGTTGACTCTCTTCATCAGGAGGCTACGAGCTATCCTAGGAGAGCTTATCTACACAGATTTGAAATTTCTCTTTCCCTCGTCGGCTTCTCCTTACTTGCTCATCAGCTGAAAAAAGAAGCTGTTCCTTGACCAAACTTTGAGGACCACAATGTGACCTTACACAGCTAGCAGGATGGGATCACCCAATAACCCACATAAGAACACAGGCAGGGCAAGGGCAGAGCAGACCGCCATTGATTTTGCCAAATAGACTTGGTAAAGAAATGTTTGGCAAAAAGAAAAAAAGCTTTACAGAAGAGAAAATGAGCAATAATGTGTATGCATCCTGCATTCCTAGGTGATTTTGTGTGCATACGTGTGTGGTGTGTGCATGTATATATATATGCGTGCTGGTATGAGCGTGGGTGTACATGTGTGTGTTGGTGCACACGCATGTGTATGCCTGCATGCGGAGGCCAGAGGTCAATGTTCAGTGTCTTCCTTGATCAATCTCCACCTTATTTATTGAGGGAGGGTCTCCCCATAACCCAAAGGCCACTGATTTCCCTAGCCTGGCCACAGGTCTCAGGGACCCTCCTGTCTCTGCCTCACAGAGCTGGGATGGCAGGTGTGCACCACACCATCTAGCTTACAGGAAGGAGTGCCAGGATTCAAACTCAGGTCCTCACGCTGGTGGGAAAAGCATTCAGCTGAGCCATCTCCCCCGCCTAGGTGATGTGTTGAGTCGTATTGGGAAAATGCAGAATAGCAGAGTTTCTATCCACCTGGCTGGGTCACACTAGCAGTTCATCTCCCCGCCTTCTGTGCGTGGCTGAGTGGCCAGGACGTGTCAGCCATTTTGAGTGCTCAGGCTTCGAGATCAGCATTTGATAGAATCAGACCTTTAAAAATAAACCAGGAACAAAGATTGGAAAACGGCACTAAATGCAAATGTGGAAGCTGGCAGAGGAGGCCACGATGAGGAGCTGATTCTTTAGAACTCTTGCCAGCCACAGCCTGACTTGCTGAGGGTTTTTGCAAGGTTATAGAATTGGGGTTTTTATTGCAGACGGTTGGTGATTGAGCTTTATTCATCTTCCGCCCCAGAAGGCAGCCAACAGTCACTGATCCACTCTCTACATCCCTTAAGCTTACGTGACTTAATTTTTTCCCATTAAATTAGAATTAAAAAATCTCCTATTAGTTTCCTCCGAGGAGTTTGAGAAGATAAAAGAAATCATCGGGTCTTAAGAGTGTCATAAACCTCGGGGGCATACATGACACTCAAATACGAGAGATGATGTCTAATGATACCATTTTTCAAAATGCCTTTCATTATTTTGCCTTGTCGTGAAATCCCATAAAAGCATAACAGAAATGGGTTTGGGAATTTTATTAGAGAAAAATGTGCGAAGAAGAAGGCAAGGGAATGATGGTTTCCTGGAATTTCATGATTGTTCATTCGCAATTCCAAGAAAAGTAAAGCATTGGGGAGCACCGTGAGTGAGTCCATGCAACAGGAGCCAAGACAAATGCTGAAAGCGAGTAAAGCTTATGAAGGCAGAGAAATGTCTCCCGATGGCAGCACTTGCTGTGCAAGGCCAGGCCCATCTTAGAACTCCCGGTGGAAACACGTTAAAGGTCTCGATCGGGTGTCTAATGGTGCACATCCTGGAGAGTTGGGTGGGGAAGGGCACCAAGAACCCCTTTGGTGACAGGAAACCAGGCAACAAGAGAGGTGATTTGCCCTAGGATGCAGATCGAAACTGACAGCTCCACTCGGTTGGGTTCTGCCCGAAGGAAAACGCCTCTTCATTCGCTGACACCCATAGGGTGAGTCTCACCCTTAGTGCAGCCTCGGAGCTAATACTAATGACTACCAGCCATGCTAGTGAAAGCCAAGCTTAATCACCATAATTGACAATTAAGTTGGGTAACAACACAGAGACAGGTGATTTCACACAAGGCTAATGAAAATGGGCTATTAAAATCCACACACGTTTGGCAGCAATCATGAGCTCCTGGTGCTCGGAAATGTGCGCATTTCACAGGCGGCTGCCTGCCAACGAGACGAAGAAAGGGAGAGGCAGAGGCAGACTGGCCTGAGATGCCTCCAAGTTCCACTGCTCGCTCTACTCAGTGGCTTGCTGAGCTACATGCTAAGGCCAAAATATGCAAAGTTCGCAGCTCCAGAGAACCAGTGCCAATTCCATAGGAGCACAAAGGGACTGAGGAGGAGGGGCGGAGACTAGCCTCCTCCGAAGATGGGGGAGAGGACGAAGGAGGGGAGAAAGGAGCCCTGCATCCCAAGGATGACAGAATAGCTCTTGAGTTCCTGTTCTTAAAACACATGGGTTCAGAAGGCGAGAAACTGCTTCACTGGCTTCTGCATTTCTTCTTCCCCTTTATATGACCTTAGGCTCAGCCCGTCACCATTCTGAAAGGCCTTCTCTTTAAGCTTGTACGATCCGGATAAGCCTGTTAGTAGAGAAGTCAATCAGCCTTTGCTTTTTATGACAAGGTACCAATGACAACTTTGGCTTTTACGTGAGCCCAGCACCCGGGAAGCAGAGGCTGGAAGATCAGGAGTTCGAGGCCACCCTCAGCTACATAGTTAAGGCCAAGGGTAGCCTGGACTGCATGAGATCCTATCTTAATAGAGAGGAGGGAGTAAATGAATGAATGAATGAATTTGTATCCAAAAATGGCAGCTAAGTATTTCTTTTCATCGACTGAGATAATCTCTCTTTTAATTAGTGCTCTTAGATTATTCATATTGAAGGTAATTATTATTAAATTATCATCTCTTATGCGTTCTTGTCATTACACTGCTTTAAAACATCCTTTGTACTGCATTTTCTATACTAGCTAATTCCATTTTATCTCTTCTGTTAGCATATCAATCATAATCTTTTTTCTTTTTTATCAGTAGTACCTCGTAGTTTGAAATGCACATTCACAATTAATATGTAATATGTATGACAGACACCACATAACAGACTATTCTCAATTCTTCCCTTCTTCTCTCGTGGCTGCTGTCATTCATTCAATGTGTCCATAAAGTGTAATCACCCAATGCATTGTTGCTCTTATTGAATAATTAATTTTTCAATCAATTAATATTAAGGCTAAGAAAAGCTATTTTATTTTACCTTCATTAATTCCTTCATATAGATCCAAATTTCCGACCTATGCTACTTTCCTACTCTGTGGATCATTTCCTTCCCAGTCCTTCCCAGGACGGGCCGCTGCTGATGAAGTCTCGTTTTTGTTTGCAAGAGACAAAATGTTGAGTTTAGCTCTTTTCACTTTGTGTACAGAATTCTAAGTTGGTAAGTTTATTCCTTTCGATCATTTAAGTACGTCACTCCATTTTCCTGCTTGTATGTTTTCTAATGAGAAATCATCCGTAATATTCTCCTTATTTCTCTATGGGTTAGATCTTGTTAGCTCCTAACTTCTTTTTTCGTGTGGGTTTGTGTTTGTTGTAGGAGGAGGGACTCACCGGGCCTCTTGCCACCACAAATGGACACCTGATGTTTACACTTCTTTTTGTGTCTGGCTCTCATGAGTGGCTTAGAAGTTGAACCCACGTCAACAAGTTTTGCAAGCCAACACTGTTGGGTAAGGAGAGTCACGGCCCCCTGGCCCCCTGCGAGGAGCCCGTCTCTCTGGCCAGCAGGAGACGGGCTCCATCGGGGAAAGGTGAATGCGCAACTGGAGACCCACATACACACGGCTGGGAGAAAATGTCCGGGCAAATCTCAAATCACTCCAGCCCCCAAACCCTTTTATAACCTGAGGCTGCATTGTTCAGCCTACTTCTCTCAAGCAATAAGATCCAAACCTTTTGGCGGGAGCCAATCCGCAGAGCACAGCAGAGCAAAGCAGCAACAAACAGGACCAAGACTTACCGTGGGATTAAAGGTGTGTGCCACCACACCTGGCTTTGTTCCATATTCTAAAATTTAGCTTAAGGCTGGGGCCCAACACTAACCCCTGAGCCATCTTCCCAGCCCTGCCCTGGTGGGTTTTTTGGGGGGAGGGAGATTATTTTGAAGGTTTCTCTTTGTTTTTGCTTCTCTGAAGTTTAACTAGAATGTACGAGATAAAGTATGCTGTCACTCTCCTCCGCTATCCATAACCCCCTGCCCCACGGACTGATCCAGTTTGCCCACCGAGGAGAATACCCAGCTGATTGGGGACAGGGAAGAGGGAAATTGGGGAACTGGAGACACCAACACATTATTCGCTCATTCAGTGTATCTAATTATGGATAATAAAGATACAATTTTTTAAAGTATGCTGTCACTAAGTTGGTTAAATTTATTTTGTTTTGCTATGTTTTGGGATTCTGGAAAAGAACCCAGGACCTTGAACACAGCTGACAAATGCTTTATGGCTGAGTTCCCCCAGTCCATGGCACCGGAGGCTTAATGTCTACCATTATTTTGGAAAATTCTTCAGCATTTTTATTTCAGATTTCTCTTTCTTTCCACATGGCACTCCATTTATACGGGTTAGCTCTTTTGAAACTGCCTGATAGTTCTTGGATGTTCTGCTGTGATTTTTTTTTTTTTTCATCATCACTTCTTTGGCCTTTCTGTTAGGAAACTTCTCTGGTACACCCTCAAGCCGTGCTGGGTCTGCTGAGCTCGTCACAGGTGGGCTTCCTTTCTGTCCCTTAAGGTATATATATTCATTCGTTTTGTGTTTGGAGGAAGGATCTCTCTATGTAGCCCAGGCTGGCTTTGAACTCACAGTGGTCTTGCCTCAACTTGCTGAGTGCTGGAATGACAGGAGCATTAAACGGTTTATATTTCTGTCATTTCTCATGAATTCTCTCCGAGCTCCCATCCTCTGTTCTTACTTGTCCACTTTTTCATCATGGTGCTCAGAATACTCACTGTTACTTTAAATCCCATGTAATGCAACAATCGGTACCTGAGCCTGGTCCTTTTCCTGACTTTTAGCATGACTTGCAATTCTGTTCTTGTTGCTGGCGTTGAAAGCCAAATGGGAAGTATTGGGTGCCGGGACAGAGGTGTTTTCTGGGTGCTTGGTTCATCTCTTAAGGCTTTGGCTGCTCGGTGTTTGCTGCAGCTGTTGGTGCCGTGGCCTCCAGCTCCCTTGGGGGCCCTTGGCCTCTTCCCTAGAAATGGTTTCTCGTTTAGAATTTCCATCTTACAACTCTCGGTAAGGTTCCGTGATTGTCCTGGAGCCCTGCTGTAATGGTGAAGGGGTGGAAAAATATTGTATGGTCTTCTGATTAAATTTCACCTTTCTTGTTTATTTTCTTTTTATAAGGAAGAACCTGTGGACTGAAATGAAATAGCCTTTTTATTTTCTTCTTAATGTGAGACAGGATGACTGATGGGAGCTTGAATTTTCTAATTGCCCTGATATTTGACCAAGTAAGTTTGAACCTGTAGCTTCTCTTGAGGGCAGGCCTTTGTCATGAAGAACACATCATGGGATCGTTTCTGCATAACCTCTTCTAAAACACAAGGAACATATTTTTTCTCTGGCTAGCCTCTTGGAGGTAGAACCGTGAAAGGATGTGGGCCCTGGAAGACTGAGTCACCAGCTGGTCTGCAAACAGCATGTAGCTTGGGTGACTGTTTAAGGTGAAGAAACAGAGACACAGCTCCACACAGTTCTAGGTGCAGAGGCAGACACCAGGGGGGTTTCTGCTGAAGTTTCCAGGTTCTTGTGTCCCAGTAATGCCAGATCGGGCCTCCATAATTATGAGAGAGAGGGGCTGGGCTCTGGGTGAGCTTAGACACCCTGTTTCCCCCCCCCCACACACACACACACAAGCCGGTGGCTCTCAAGTCTCCAGCTTGGCTGGAAAGGGGAGAGGAAACCAGGAACGACTCAGTGGAGGATTGATCAGGTCCTTAGACGTTTATACGCATCCAATTAGAAAGAGTCTTATTACCGACTCCAAATATCTCTGAAGGCTCTTTCTTGGTCGTCAGGCCCAGGAGGAGGAGTGCTTTCTCAGGAAAGGCCTGCACACAGCAGTGCAAGCCAGGGAAAGGTTAAGGAGGAACAACCCACAAGCGGCTCCTCATCACCTCCTTGGGTCAGCCTGGAGTTCTAGTGTGGTCCAGGCAAGACACCATCTCTGTTCCTTTGGGCCTGTGTCTCTGACCGCCTACAAAATATAGCTACCTTGCTTCTAATCTGTGTCACCAGGACAAGGAATTGTACTGAGAGACGTAGGAGAAAGCTAGCTTCTTTTAAGCACTCTCAGTTAGGGATGGAAGCCCAGAGAGAACCGGGAGACATCACTCCACACACCCATCTCTCCCGGCAGAACTGGAATTGGGTCTGACCAAGACTCGTCTACAGGGCTGGAGAGATGGCTCAGAGGTCAAGGCACTTGCCTCCAGTGCCTAAGGCCCTGGGTTCAATTCCCCAGGACCCACATAAGCCAGACCCACAAGGTGGAGGCCCTGGTGCGCTCGCTCTCTCTCTCTCTTTCTCTCTCTCTCTCTCTCTTTCTCTCTCTCTCTCTCTCTCTCTGTATCTCTCTGCTTGAAAAATGAATAAATAAAATAAATTTTAAAAAAAAGACTCATCTACAGTGCCCCCGGCTGTCCACAGCCTAGAGGCTACGACCCCAGCTGACCCAGATGTCAGCTGACTCAGGGTCTACCCTCCAAATTTACCAACCAACAAGATTTTTCTTTTAGATACCTGAATCTGACATTGCAAAGGCTGCCGTCTGTTTCCCGTCTGGGTCATTTTCCTTTACCTGTCACTCAGGCTACATGAGCCTGACACAGCCTGGCTGTGGGGGTGGGAATGATAGCTCCTTCATCTGGGGAAAGTCTGCTTGCCTCTGCGTTATAGTCGGGGTAACTTCTCCAGTAATTGCATTTACAACCTTCCCATGGTCTCTGAATCCACCCTGGGCATGTTGATGCTCTGGATCTGCATGGGTGCTCTTCCTGATCTCCCAGACTCCCCCACAGGAAAGCTTGTGGCATTGCCATATGTGTCTCTTCTCACACCGAGATTCCCCCTTCCACATGTTTGAGGCCCCTCTCTTTCCTTGGAAGCCTCAGTTTCTTTCATAGATGCCAAATGCCTGTGCTTCCACTGTAATCTCTCTTTAAAAGCCTCAGGGGCTGGAGACATGGCTCAGCGGTTAAGGCACTTGCCTCCAGTGCCTAAGGCCCAGGTTCAATCCCCCAGGACCCACATAAGCCAGACCCACAAGGTGGTGGCCCTGGTCCTCTTGCTTTCTCCCTCTCTCTCTCTTTCTCTCTCTACTTATCTATCTATCTGTCATCTACCTATTTATCTATCACCTATCTATCTATCTATCTATCATCTATCTATCTATCTCTATCAAAAATAAATAAATAAAAACGAAAGCCTCGGTTTCTCTTAAAGGTAAGCTACTTTCCATGAGCTTGTACAGGTATTACTCCAGTTTTTCCCTAAATTTCAATCTTTCCTAATATGTTTTCCACATAAAAATGTGTTCTAGCCTTCCTTCCCAGATCCCAATTCCCCTTGTGTCATGGATGTTCTTTCTAGGTATTTTCCCTCAGCTCTCCTTCCTCAAGTGCCGCTGCAGTCAGCCACACGACCCTGGGGTGGAGCTCCAAACCAGGCACAGTTTATGGGAGGAAGGGATTTATTGAAGGTACAGATCCAGGCATGGGTAGGGAGAGCTTTCCTTCCTCTCAGGGTGGGGTCATGCAATCCTTTCCCAGAGTTATTTTCTCCATGGGTCTCTGGAACTTTCCTTTCTGTACTGCTTCCCCTCCCAGGAAGGGATGTCTGTTTCTAGTTTTCCTGAGCCTCTTTCCTGAGCCTGCCCCCTACTGAGAGGGCCACCTTCTTGTAAACAACATCAGAGACCCACCCAAGATCACCAATAGATCAAGTTGACAACAAAACTTAACCATCACAAATCCACCCTTGTCAACTTGACATCAAACCGTATCTCCTTATACTTAATTTCCAAGTGAAAACAGTTACAAGATTTTAATTCCACCTAACATGATAGAAGTATCCCATGTACAACTGGAAATGCATAATCTCCCACAACACAAGGCAAGGTCCCTTAACTGTGAGTTCTGTAAAATCATAACAAGTTACATGCTTTTAACATAAAATGGCAGAGAGTAAACATTTCCAACTGCTTAACAAGGAGAGACTGGACCAATGCAAACTCAACAACCATTAGACACACATCAAACACCTGCAGTTCAAGTCTGATATCGCATCCAGAGACTGAAAGTCTCTGCATTTTCCAATTCCATTCCTCCAGCTTGGCTGAGCAGCTGGGAAAACTTCCATTTTTACCCAATGGAGCTCTGTTGCAGAGTCCTGGTATATCCAAAACATCTTCGGGTCTCCATTGCAAACCATGGTCCATCTTCCAATGGCTTCACTTGCCAATCAGGGACTCTACGCCCTGTTCCAAATACCGCATTTCAGCAGCAGCTCCAGGAACTGTGTGCACTTCACGACCCACTCCATGCACACATTTCTCATGCTTCCAGAAGCAATACCAGGTATGCAGGACACAGCTGTGTTGTTAATTCAGGGACAAAATAAATCGTGACCTTGAAGAAGAAGTTCCTTCCTGTCAATTATCTCCGTCCTAAAGAGTTTTCAGTCTGTCATTCAGTCCTTCCTTTGTGGAAGCACCTCAAGCATCCCTCCATTGTTTCAATGTAGAGCAGCTGGGTATCTTCTTTAGGATCACGATGTGTTGACAACAGAAGCTTCAGCAACCTAAAGCCAGTCTCTGTGTCAGTTATTCTTGCTTGCATTTTTCCAACTTTAATTCTTAACTTCTCAGTTCCATATCATTAGCCAAGCATTACTTAAATTCAGCCTTGATTAAGCTCTCTGGGCATGGGCTATAGAATGCATCCATCCCTTATTCCAGTAACATAGTTCTAATAAAGTTTTCTGCTGTCTCTCCTTCCCCTTAGAAAGTTAACAAGCCAAGCCTCCAAAAGCAATTCTCTCTGCACTGAGCATTTCCAAATTCTCACCAGAATAGTCCATAAAACTTGGCTTACCGCTCTGGAAGGCATCTTCAGTTGCAAGTACCAAGTCCATGTCCATTCCTCCAGCACACAAGTTCCAGAAGGTCAAAATCCACATGGTCAGATTCATCTCAGAAGTATCACCCCAAGTCCTGGTACCAAAACTGTCATAGTCAGCCACACGCTACTGGGATGAACCTTCAAACCAGACACAGTTTATGGGAGGAAAGGATTTATTGAAGGTACAGATCCAGGGGAAGTTCCATAATGGTGAAAGAGGCTGGTCCCCTTTCACAGGTCCAGAGAGAAAGAGAGAGAGACAGAAACAGAGAGACAGAGAGACAGAGAGAGAGACCATTACTGGTCTTGCAACCCTTTCCCAGACTTGCTTACTCCCCAAGTCTCTGGAATTTTCCTTCCAGATTAGGATGTCTATTTCTAGCTCCCCAGGGCCTCCTTACATCCTGCCCTCTTCTCAGAAGGTCACCTTCCTGTAAACAATATCAGAGACCCACCCAAGATTACTTATAGACCAAGTTGACAACAAAACCTAACCATCACAAATGCTCTCAGTTTGCTGTCTAGCCTCCCTCCCTCCATGGGAAAGCACACAGTGAAGACCACGTGTACTGTGGATCTGTGGATCCTTCTAGTCCTTCCTCGGAAGCTTCAGTTTCTTTTAGCTTTCCCCCATGCTTGCAGCCTTACTCCAGTTTCTCCCTAAACTTCTTTGTTCCTTAAATATATTTTCCACATGAGAACATGTTCTGGCCTGCCTTCCCTGATCCAGATCCCCTTAAGCAAACTCTACAATTTGTGATTTCTCCCCAAATAACTCGATAATTCATAATTTGTTTTTCCTGAGTCTGTCGCTATTATTCTTCATTAAAGATTAGGACAGAACCCAAACTAGGGGTTCACAAATCTGGGTGACCCCTCCTGAACCCCCCAAATCTCCCATAAGTACCAGAGACATAGCAAGTATTAGAAGCTAGATTCGGTTCCTTTAAAAGACCCACACTCACCTGCAAGCAGTCTCTCTGAAAATCCTCTTCTCTGACAGCCACTCTGAGCGTAAAGAAAAGCAACTCTCCCACCCCCACTGCCTGGGGCCATTGCCAAGTGGGACATCCCCCCTCCCTGCCCCCACCAAGGCCACCTGAGTTACAGCCTTGGTTTCTATCTAGTGCTTCCCGGGTCAGGTGGTGTGAAGCGTCCCCTCCGCCCAGTTCTCCATAAAAGCAAAAAGTTCCCTTGTTCTTCCGCTGGTATTGAGATGCCAAATCCCCTCTTTGGATTACAAAGCCTTTCTCTCTTTCTCGTTCTCTCTCCCTTGCTTCTTTCCTCCCTGCCTCTCTCCCTCCCTCCACTCCCCTCTCCAGATTTAGGACTCCATCATGCTATCTGAGGCGTGACATCTTAATCAACTGTTAATTCTAAAAGGCAATTTGTCTCGTGTCTCTCTTGGATCAGCCTGCCCATTTTAATATCCATCAGTAAGGTAATACAAATAAAGGGAAGTTTAATGAAAGAGAAGGGCACTCCCAGGGATGGAATCAGGCTCGTGAGCTAGAAAGAGGCATACAGTCAAAAAGTGTTGGGCCACAAGTCTCCTAGTCTGTTGTAGGTCCTTTTGTATATGGTGAATTTTCTCCTACATGCTCTGTTGTTAGACAGAGGTTCCCTTCCTGTCGCCATCACTTAGAGCCTTCTCCAACTTCTGGTTTCACCGCAACTCAGCAGCCTGGGGAGGTCCCTGAACCTTGAGGGAGCTCAATTCAGGCAAACCCAGGATTCATTGCTTCGATGAAAAGTAATAATTTCAGGCCTAGCCAATATAAAGCAGAGTTGGGGTCTTATAAAAGACATTTTTAAACATAAATTTTAAGCATAAAGGTTAAGAGAAAGAAAGGTGCTCAGAGTACAAGCTATGCCCCCCAAACATGAGTGGGGGCTTCTCTAAAACAGGGTTGCAGAAAGTAAGACATCCCCAAGTGGGGCTCAGGATCCTCCAGGGAAAGCCACAGAAACAAATACATACCCACGTGCGGGCACAGACCCTCGAGGGAGAGGAGCAATTAAGTGTCTCAGCACTAACTATATATAGCATTTCAGTGGCTCTCAAGTTACATCTCAAAAAGTTGCTGAAAATCCCCCCCCCCCAGTTTTTTGCCTTCTCTTTTTTTTGATAGGGGGGATTATAGGGGAACTCTGGAGGGGCCTTGGAGGGGATGACCATTTGATGAGGTAGAACAATAAGCCACTGGGATTTCACAAGGGTTTCAGAACATGTCCTTCTCCTATAAAGGGGATTTCTGATTCCTCAAAAACTGTAGGTTTGAAACAGGCAAGGGAATGGAATTCTTGTTCCTCTGCTGGTCAGAGACTTGGGCCAGGCTCTGGGGTGAGGGATGTCTCCTTATGTCCTCAGAAGGTCTTCTGTCCTGCCTGTTACTGACTCCATCAGTTTCTACGATGAGCTGAGATCCTCTGTGTTTGCTTATCTACTTCCTGGAGTAGTGATTTCCCCTGTATTCCCCTGGTTTTCTGATGAATCAAAGAGAAGTGGGTGATTTTCCGTTTGCTTTTTCTTCTTGCGGAAAGAATGGGAATGTCAACTTCCCAGCTACTTACGTATCAGAGCAAGTGATTAGGAAGTTCTGTTCTCCTCACTGTATCACAGAGTAGAGCAGTGATGGATCCCTCCTTAGCTACATGGCCCAAGGGTAATTAGCAAACCTTCCTAAGTCTTGCCTCTCACCTAGAAGAGAAACTAGAATCTCTGAGGAGGCGTTTCTGCATCTTCTTACCCCACCTGTCACTTCCTTGCCAGAGGAAGAGAGACCCTATCTAAGTACTTTCCACCTCTTCTAGGGACTCGGCCCCATCAATTCTCTCCCCTTTAGTCGTTGCAACCCTGTTAGCATTTCCGGTGTGCTGACAAATACCCGACAGAACAATTCAAAGAACGAATGGCTTCTTTTGATCCATTTGATCAAAGGACTCTTTGAGTCTATCTGGACCCCAGCCTATTGGATGGTGCCACTCACACTCTTGTCTTTTCTAGGAATGCCCTCACCGATGGGTTGAAGTGTTCTTTATTAGTGTTCTAAGTGTCTCTCAATATTCACTCAATTGGCAGTGAAGACGCACCTTCACAAGTCCACGCTTTGTCAACCTGACATCCACACGTCTCCCTAAGACACATTCCACACTGGACCCCAAAAGCTCATGCCATCTCATAATACAAAGAACCCATAAGGTCTTAATAGTTGTGACATTATTCAAAAGTCCAAAATCTCTGGGCTGGTCAGTAGATAAAGATGCAAAGCCTGAAGGTCTGGGTTTGATTCCCCAGTAAAGTCCAATGCACAAAGTGGCACATGCATCTGGAGTTTGCTTACAGTGGCAGGAGATAATAGCATACCTATTCTCTCTCTCTCTCTCTCTCTCTCTCTCTCTCTCTCTCTCTCTCTCTCTCTCTCTCTCTCTCTCTCTCTCTCTCTCTCCTCTTCCTGTACTTGTAAATAAATAAAATATAGTTTTTAAATCTCCTCTGAGACGGAAGGCGAACTTTTAGATATGAGCTTCTACAAGCTGAAAACATGTTGTCTATTTCCAAGGCATACTGGCACAGAAGGATGCCCATTCGGAATCCCTTTCGGCACGAGTATTTAGAAAGAATGAGACCAAAGCAAGACTGAAACTCAGCAGGGCCATCACTAAATCCTAAAGATGCACGTCTAGCTTCTACTGTGCATGAGCACCCAGAGGCATGTGTAACCCCCCACCCCAAGTCCTTGCTAGTTGCTTCTGGTACTGTGTCTTGTTTTCCTTTCCCTTCTCTGCCCTTTCTTTTTGCTTTCTATGGGGCAAATTCAAGTCACCCCATTTGCCCCCCTTTGTTGGTTACTTGTCTCCTGAGCCCTGCATTTAGATGAGACAGCCGCTGGCCAGCCACTGTGTGCATAATTTGGCTTAAATTTGAGTCTGTGGTCTTTTCTTTGAGTTCCTGGGTTTGAGATTCTTGGATGCCCTGCTGGGATAAAACCGTGTATCCAAATTCTGAAGCCAGACCTTCATTCGGACTCCGGGGCCAAAGGGCAGCCCAGGAGATGCGCACCTTGAGACTGTCCAGGGCTCAAGGCTCCGGGGCGAGCCTTAGGCTTCACAGATGCTCCTAAAAAGAACCCAGCAAGCATCCGACTAAGGAGGCCTCCGGTAAGTCATGGGAAAATATTTCTTTCTAAGCATTTGGTTTTGGCTTTGTTTTGTTCCTTTAATTCTGTCTTAGACACCTGGTTTTCTGTCAGAGTAAAGTGGTCCCTTCTGTGTCATCTGTCTTAGACACTTGGTTTTCTGTTGCAGTGAGGTGGCCCTTTCTGTGACATCTGGTTCTGCGTTAGACATTTGGTTTTCTGCCATAGTAAAGGTAACCCTTTCTATGGCACCTGGTTCTGTCTTGGGCACTTGGTTTTCTGTCGCAGTAAGGTAACCCTTTGCCTGACATCTGCTTCTGGTTCTGTGGGATCCCTTCTGGGGACAGTGAGGTGCCTGACGGGGCACATCAACTCCCATCCAGGACATTAGTGAGACTTCGCACTATCCACCTGTTTTTTTTTTTTTTTGGCACTTGGTTTTGGACCCCTGTGTCTTGTTCTATGTTTTATTTGTCTCTTTGTTTTGTCTCTTTTGTTGTAAATCTCCCCTCTCTGTATTTCTGCTAACAGGTTTAGGATTAGTTACAGCCACCTATCTTGTGATTCCCTCTGCCTTAACAGCAGCTTCCTCTTTTGTCTGTCTCAAGACAGAAAACTTTTTAGGCAGGGAAAGGGCAAGATTCTCTGTCAGGGAGCTGCTCTAATGTCCTAAGAAAATTCAAAACTCTCCCTGACCCAAAAGTAAATAAATAAATAATTAAATACTTGAGCCAGATCTGAGGGGGGTCTTTTATGAAAATTCTTCTGCCTCTATGCTAATGCCAGAAGTTGAATTTGCCCCCTTGCCCTGTACAAATGGGCAATGGGACCTGAGAAGAGGAAACAGGCTGCACTACAGCTTTTACTGTGAGGTTTACACTATTTTCTGTGCTTCCCAGGGGCTAAGAGTTGATCAAGAAAGTTAGATGCTAGAGACAGATCCCAGATGGGCACTAGAGACCAAACGGGGGGCGAAATCTCACTCCTATTGTGGTGCCTCCAGGTGCCAGTGTGGCTGCTGCTTTGTTCTCACTACCCTTCCCTCCTCTGCTGGTGGATGTCAGGGCCCCTTTGCTCACCAGACCAGTCCACCCCCTGACACTGCCTACCTGGCTTCTCTGCTTTACTGAACGAGGGAGACTACAAACTTGGGAAATATCAAGATGCTGATTCCAGGATGAAAATGGGTGAGTTCCAAGTTGCTACAGACAGATGGGGACTTCTTATAAGAAATTTGTTGTAATTGCTTTAAAGTTTGCTTTATCTCCCTATGGCTCTAGGGAACTGCTAACAGAAAACAACCTAAAGATTTATGCCTGAATTCAGAAGTATATTCTAACCTGCTTTCATAATTAACACATGTGTTTCAGAGAGCTTAAGAAAAAATTCCAGCATTAGTAAATAATAAATTTTATGTGTATATTATGGACAGATAATATAAGTCAAATTTAATCTACTCTTTTTGCAAAAGGTTATCTTAGGAAGCTTCTTAATGACATGAAAGAGGCACTTATGATATATTATGTTATGTTTAAAGCTTTATGGTATAGAATGGTCTGAGATTTGGCCTTTCCCACAGAGACGGTCTGATTCATTAATAACCCCACTGAGGAAGGCTCTCAATGGAATACAGGAGAATATACATGATAATATAACATGCTCAAACTGTATATATGTTGGAAAAAAAAACCTGCAGCCGTGGTGCATGACTCCCGCCACGCTGGGCAGATCATGTACCTCAGCTAGCTGGAAATAAACCTCGCTGTGTGACTTGCATTATCACGTATGTCCTCTGTCCTTCTGAGGGGTGGTCTCCTCGGACCACAACATACCCCCCCTTGTTTTTGCTTAGTATACTTTCCTGTTTACACATTTCAGCTCCTCACTGAGCTTCTACTCTGTAGCAAGATGCTCTCTAATCACGACTCACTAATAATAAAAGCTAACTGGACTTTTAAAACTCAGTATGTGGCCTGGGGGGATGGCTCAGTGGTTAAGGCGCTTGCCTGCAAAGTCTGGGTTGGATTCCCCAGCACCCATGTAAAGTCAGATGCACAGAGTGGTGTATGCATCTGGAGCTCCTTTGCATTGGGTGGCTGGAGGCCCTGGAGTGCTCTCTCTCTCTCCTCTCTCTCTCTCTCTCAAATAAGTAAATCATAAGAAAATATTACCTTAAAACACTCAATTTGTTAAAATTGTGTTCAATAATAACAATGTTCTATTGTCTGTCTCCTAATCCTACCTCAAAATAATTTGTGAGACTATTTTTCCTTCCCTCCTCTGATTTTCTGAAATAGTTTAGCATATTATATGATAGAGTAATTTTAGAATTTTCTGTGCAAAATGTCTCTTATTCAAAGTGCCTTTAAGGCTGGGTGTGGTGGTGCACACCTTTAATCCCAGCACTCAGGAGGCTGAGGTAGGAGAACTGCTGTAAATTCAAGGCCAGCCTGAGACTACCTAGTGAATTCCAGGTCAGCCTGGGCGAGAGTGAAGTGCCTGTATGTGGCATTTGTTTTGTATATTCCTATAGACCACCACAACCCACTTAGACTTAAACATTGGTGGCTGTAGCTGGGCGAGAGAGAACATAAAACTTTGTTGTTGCTCTTACCCACTTCAACATGCTTTATCCGAAGATGTTTGACTATTTGGTTCATTGCTTTAGAATCTTCTATCTTCATCCATCCATGCTTGTCACAACACAATACCTTGTGTTAGAGAGTAGAATATATGAGCTCTGTGAAGGGGGATTTGTCAGATTGGCTCGCATGATCACAGAGGTCAGCGGGAAAGCTGCAGAGCCAGGAGGATCAACAGATCATGAAACCCAGCACCAGGCCAAGGCTCCAGAGTCCCCAGGGGCTGCTGGTGCCGTCGGGTCCGAAGGATGAAGATCCTTGCGTCTGGTGTCCAGAGGAGCAGCAGAAACCTGTACCTTCTCAGGAAGGAAAGGTGAGTGTGGCAGAGAACCCAACCGTTTAGGTATCCTTTAGTCCAGGCAAGTGGACAAAAAATGAGTTCTTACTGTCGGGGAGTCCAAGACCAAGGTGCAGAAGATATGGTGTCTGGTGAGGGTCAAGGAGTCTCTCGGACGTCTTTTCTAACCACAGCCTCAAGAAAAACTCTCAGCAAAAGGCCCTAGTTCTTGCTGTCATCAGCACCGTGACGGGTGGGTTTCCAACATATAAAATGTGAGGGAACACACACCTTCTGACAACAATTTCATTCCGTCTGTTATGCAGGTGACAGGTTCTTGGAACGCTGAGCATTTGCAAGCATCTTTCCCTCTGAAAATCAACAATGTCTTGGCTGGTTGAGATTCTTGGGTCGCAGCCCTTAGGTGTCTGCCAGTATCATGACACTGCCTTTAACTGTCGTCACAGAGAAGTCCGCTGCTCTCTCCTACTTTTCCCTTCAAGAATAGTTGTATTCCAGACATAGTGTTGCACTCTTGGTATCCCAGGACTCAGGAGGATGAGGAAGAAGGACCTCTCAAGTTCAAGACTAGCCTATGTTACATAGAGAATCTAAAAAGAAAGAGAGAAAGAAAGAAGAAAGATAGAAAGAGAGAGAGAAAGAAAGAAGAAAGAAAGAAGAAAGAAAGAAAGAAAGAAAGAAAGAAAGAAAGAAAGAAAGAAAGAAAGAAAGAAAGAAAAAAGGAAGGAAGGAAGGAAGGAAGAAGGCAGGGAGGGAGGGAAGGAGGGAGAGAGGGAGATGGGAGAGAGAGGAAGGAAGGAAAGAAGGAAGGAAGGATGTAAATATAAACTAACAAAACCATACAAACAAAGCAAAAACATCTTTCTCCATGCATATTTATAGCCTTGGAATTTAAGAATTTCTCAGGAAATTTCCCCATCAATCTTGACTGACAGTCAGAAAACACTTTAAATCTTTAGACTCAACACTTAATTCAACCCAGGAAAATTTTAGCATATCATGACTTCATCTATCCCTCTCTCTGGAACTCATAGTTATATCTTGGGCTTCGTGGTTTGATTCCTGAATCATTTATTGTTTTCTCTCATGAGACTATCTTAATATTTTTCCTGAGTTTTCGGATATTTCTTCCATTTGATCTTCAATTATCCTTTCCCTTTCTACCCTAAAACTCATTTATTTTAATTTTTTTAGTTTAAAAAAAAAACATGTTTTTACTTCTAGGCACTACTTCAAAGGTGCTCTAATTATTTTTGTGTTTAAGGTTTCATCTGTCTTTTTCAACAAAGTTTAATAACTGGCTTTTTTTGAATGTTTATGTATTCCTTCTTTCTCTGTCTGTTTGTCCCTTATTAATTGCTAATTTCTCTTGGTCTAATGAAACTGGGTTGTGCTCATATGTCATCAAAAGGGAACATTTGGGACCAACGGGAGGTGAGCGGGTCTTTGCCCCTGTGCACCCCAGTTCGTGCCAAAGAACCTTAAGCAACTCCTCAGTTCTTTCTGCTCCCTAGCTGACCATGAGAGATAACCATCGTGTCTGCCAGATTTGTCCACTGAAAAATTTCCATTTCCTGAGCCTTATAATTAGTAATTAGTGGAGAGACAATTTACTAGTTGTGTTTCCTGTTCCTTTATGAACTGCAAACAGGTCGTTTTAACATCCACTTATATTTTTTTACTGGATTTGAATACTTCTATATTTTTTTTGCAAAATGGCAATTTTGTGGCTTTTTTGATATGTGTGTACATGTTTGTTTATAAAGCTGTGTGTAGAGGTCAGAGGACAACCTTGGGTGTCAGTCTTTGCCTTGCGCCTTTTTTGAGGCAGGATCTTTCATTGTCAAGCTAGTCTGCCTTCCTGTCTCCCCTCACATCCCTGTGTAGACATATCTGCACTGGGACTATATATGCATTACAGCACCTTGCTTTGTACATGGGTTCTAGACAACCTGAACTCAAGTATTCACACCGTGTGGCAAGCACTTTGTATCCTCAGCCCAATTGTGTGACTATTGTTCTATTATCTCCTCTATATTTTTTTTCTGGAAGAATCTTTCTATCATTCACTTATTACCACTGGTATGAATTTAAAACTTATTTTATTTAGTGGCTCATAAAGCATTACTACCATTATTTATTTTGAGGCTTATATTTAGATTTTGATCAGTGGGAGACATTTCAAATTGTCTTCTGTGCCCTTTTAGTGGATATAGTTAGAAACCAATATTAGAATTGTTTGTTCACTGTTATTACAGTGTTTTCATTTCTTGGTCTTACAATGGAGAGAGCTGAGAAAGTGTTGCAACTTTGTTAGTGTTTCACTTTCTTATGTATAATTTAAAATCAAATACATATCAATGCATAAAAATAATCACATATTTTTAAACTATAAGTTCAAAAGGCCTTTGATCGTTAAAGAAACCCCTAGCAGTAAGAGCAATACTGGACGTATCACAAAACCCAAATTCAAGTTACATTTCAGAGCATGGATTTGGCACAAAAATGGGCGCAAGGCCAAGAGAATAGAATAGAGGACCCAGAAATAAACTCATGCAGTTGTAGGCACTTAATCTTTGACAAAAAGATATAAATTGGAGATTTGACCACCAATTTAACACATGGTGCTGGACATAGTAGTAGATGCCTATAATTCTAGCACTTGGATGACTGAGGTAGGAGGTAGAAGGAGCATCCCAGGCTACATAGTGAGTCCCAGGTCAGCCTATCATAGAAGCAGCTCTTGCCTCAAAAGAATAGCAAACAAACAAAATGATACATTGGGAAAGCAAGATTTCCAAATGTAGAAAAAATGAAACTAGATCCATATCTCTCATTCTGTACCAAAATCAATTCAAAAGGAATTAGAAACCTTAATGTAAGACCTAAAATCTTGAAATCTATAAAACAAAACACAGGCTAAACATTTCAAGATGTAGGCATAACCGTGGATTTTTTGACTAGGACTCTAATAACATAGGATATAATTCCAAGAACTATCAAATGAGATTACATGAAATCGAGGAGCTTTTGTAAAGCAAAGAAAATAATCATTAGAGTGAAGAGAAAGCCGACAGAATGAAAAAAACATTGTCAAGTGCACATCAGAGAAGGGATTAATACATAGGGTATATAACGAACTATAGAAACTATGTACCAAAAAATCAAATAACTTAGTCAATAACTGACTACATCTTATCTGAATAGATGGTTGTCACAAGAACAATACAAATGACCAATGAATCCTTGAAAACGTGTTCAGCGCCCTTCACGATCAGGGAGATGCAAATTAAAACTGCTTAGAGATTTTACCTCATCCCAGACAGAACGGCTATCACCAGCAAAACAAATGACAATAAATACTGGGAGAATGTGTGGAGAGAGGGACCCTTCTTTGCTGCTGGTGGGAATGTAAACTTGGAAATCAGTACAGAAATATCTCAAAAATTGAAAATAAAAATATCATTTAACCCATTCTGCCATTCATGAGTACATATACCCCAAAACATATACCAACAGAGAAACTTGTATATTCATGTTTATTGCTATTCACAACAGGTAGGAGATGGAACTAACCTAGATGTACACCAATAGATGAATGGATACAGAAAATGTAAATTTTATACTACCTGAAATAAAAATGAAATCATGACATTTGCAAGAAAATGGAAGCAAGTAGAGCCGGGCGTGGTGGCGCAGGCCTGTAATCCCAGCACTCGGGAGGCAGAGATAGGAGGATCACCATGAGTTCAAGGCCACCTTGAGACTACATAGTGAATTCCAGGCCAGCCTGGGCTAGAGCGAGACCCTACCTCGAAAACCAAAAAAAAAAAAAGAAAGAAAATGGAAGCAAGTAGAAATCATCGTCAAGCCAGATTCATAAAGATAAGAAAGATAAGTACTACATTTTCTTTTATATGCAGACCCTAGATTGAAAAGTGTGTGTGTGTGTGTGATGAAATGAGAAGGGGAAGAAGTGACCTCAAGGAAGGTCGAAAATAGAGAGGTATAATGAGACAGACAGAGAGCCACAAGGACACAGCAGAAGGGAATGAACGAAGCAACCATGAAGAAGTGCCTATCAACCTGTGAGTTCCCGCGAGTTCCCGCGGTTTGCCGTCTTCCATGCTTGGGCCTCTCTTTGCCTGGTGGGAGCCTTGCTGCTCACAGGATTAAGTATTTCTCCCTTTCTGAACCCTACAATGGACACACTAGTCATCCTTTTACAAAGAAATAGTTTTCTATTGTCTTTTCTGATTCTTACGTCTTAGTTGTTTTTTGTTAGCTAAAACATGGAGGACAACAATAACAGAGGAAGTAGTAGGTACCTTTGTTTTGTTTGTGACAGTGGAAGTGGCTAACTTAGTTCACTTAGTAAAATATCAACAGCAATTAGGTGTGTTTATTATGTCTAGGCTATGCCTATGAATCTATACTTGTTTCAGAAATAAAAAAATCAATTCCTAAAGTTATTTAAGTCTTTTACGGTGAGAATAATATTTTCCTACAGGTATGCTAATAGAAAATAACTTTCTGAATCTATAATGATACATCTGTTTAAAGCTGTAGTTGTTGTAGATGATTAGGGACAAATGCAAATGTCTGTCAATCTCAGACAAGCTCACTGTAACGGAGTGACCTCAGGGCAAACTCCAACTGGAGAAGCTCACAACTGACAGGGGAGGGAAAGTACATTTGTTGACTCTCAAGGTCATGGGCAAACATTCAAATAGGTGTTTATTCTTAAACAAGTATGGGCTTATCCTGTTTAGAGGAGGAGCAAAGAAGAGTTAGTTATCAACTCCCTGAGTGGGGGTGACAAAGAAAAATAACTTGTTGGAAAAGAGAGTTATTGGAAGCGGCATGTGGGAGAGGAGGAAAAATTAATGGGGGGGGTTATGATCAAAATTCATTTGTACATGGATGAAAATTGTCGATAACAACTGTACCATGAAAAGAAGTCATTCGCTAATACACTGTTCATTTTTTCCTTCATGACATGCAAATGCTAGTTGGCCTTTTTTGAGTATATCTAAGTCATATTATGCTTCTGGGATAGAGGGATAGAAGTTCGATATAATTTTTATTTCTATTTTGTGAGAGTCTTGCTATATAGCCCAGGCTGGCTTTGAACTCACCATCTTCCTGCTTTGGACTCTTGAGGGCAAAGACAGTAGGTGTGGACCATCAGTCCTGGTCAGGTACTGGATTTTCCTGGTGCCTGGAACCCGTAAGTATCCAAATGAAATGGTTGTGTCATTGGATACATTGTAACAACAACCCACAGATTCCCAGTGGGACACAGGCTGCATCTTCAAGGCCTCCCGGAAGCTCCGCATTGGCTTTACAAACTGCTCTGGCAGGTTCTGATGTGACAAGCAAAACCTCTGCTCTCATCGGCACATGCTAGAATTATTAGACTGAACCCTTTGAATACAGATTCACTGAAGGTGAGTAGGGGAAAAATGCAGTGATTGTGTGTGGACAAAGACATGTGTAAAATGATTGAGAGGCAAATCACTCTTGTCAAAAATCTAGAAAAAATGCTCTAAGTGGGGAGATAAGTTTTACTAACTGGTAAATTATGTGAATAGACTTGATAATAAACAGTTGAATACAAAGCTTAACTCAAATTAGTTAGCACATATTACTGGATTTTATTTATTATATTTTTAAGTTTTCTTGCCACTTAGGTTTATCCACAGTACTGGCCTATCATTCTCCTGGTTTGCATTGGCTTCGTTTTATTGAGATTTTTCTAGCCTAGGGGTGCTATCTTTTTATCTTCTGAAAGAGAAGATATGTATAAGTTTAAGTGCGTGTATATATATACATATACGCACACTTTATATGCAAATACACACACACACAAATCTAGAGGAAATTACTTGTTATTTAGCCAGACTTCTTAGTAAAGAACGTTGTTTCTGGTGGTTCATTATTTGTGCCTTAAAATGTCTCTTTTGTTCTAACTCTTAAATCCTACTTAACTGAGTAAACAATTCTAGATTATTAAGCTTAAGCAATTTGAGGAAAGAATTCCGGTATTTTTAGCTTCCCATTTGCTTTTAAGAGATCAGGTCTCAGCATGAATGTTACTCCTTATGAAACATCAGCTGGGGGTGTTTGGTTTTGTTTTCTTCTTTTCTGTATGTCTCTTTACACATCTTCTCAGTCTTGATGCTGCAAAACTTTACTATGATAGATCGATGGGAATTTCTTTTTATCTAACCTGTTCAGGAACCACTGCTTCCTAAAACCCATGTTTTCAAATCATCTAACCTTTGAGACGAGCTCACTGGATGCTCACTATACTCTTCCTTGATGCGTCCGTCTGTCCTTCTGTGAGGACACTGTTTAGATCTACATCCGGTTCCTCTGATTCTCCCTTCACTATGTCCAACCTGCTTAATCACTGTATTACTTTCCTGTCACTGCTGTAACAAATTGCTTAAAAATACACATTCATGATCTTTCCAGTTAGTAGTTTAGAATTTTCAATGGGTCTCACTGGGCAAAAACCATGTTCCATTTTGTACATTCTACGGAAGAATGATTTTGACTCACTTCCCAGTAGTTGGTAGTGTCTGTCTTATATATATATTAACTTAGTGCTACAGCTTTGCCTCCCTCTTTGCACTTTAAATATTGGCAATATCACTTTCTCTTACCATGCAACCTAGTGGTCACAGGTGTGGGTGCCAGCACATCTTTTTTTGTGTGTGTGTGGTTTTTTGGTTTTTCGAGGTAGGGTCTCACTCTAGCCCAGGCCGACCTGGAATTCACTATGTAGTCTCAGGGTGGCCTCAAACTCACGGCGATCCTCCTACCTCTGCCTCCCGAGTGCTGGGATTAAAGGCGTGTGTCACCACGCCCGGCCGTGCCTGCAGATCTTTGAAAGACTTTCCTTCTCTTTACTGTCATGATTCCATACCTCTTATCTAAAAGCTTATTTAACCCTCTATAAAGTCTGCATGGCCATTTGTTGTGATCTCTCATTCTTCATTCACGTTTTCATTTCCCTTTTCTTTCTAAAAAAATTTAAATATGCCAGTAAGAGGCTGTGCTAACATGTGTAAGTCCCTAGGATCCACTCCCAGCACTGCAATACATGCATATACATACACATGCATACAGACATGTATACCTACATCCAAAAGACAACCTTGCGTAAATAATGTTACATCTGGTCATTCCGATCTGATTCTGTCATTGGTTACTCCTAATCTTTCAAGGTAAGGAAAATGATGAGGGAATGACAAAGCGCCGTGGAAATCTGGAATTCTTCACACTCCACACTCAGAGATGAGCCCATCTCCACTCATGGTGGCATCTCCTGACCCTTAGCAATCAGTCTCAGTGCCAGTAAGTTTTCAACTTGTTTCGAGTTTTTCCAAATTTAAATCTTAAAATTCTCAGTTCCAGATGATTAGCCAAGCGCATCCGTCCATTACTTGAATTCAACCTTGATCAAACTCTCAGGGCATGGGCAGTGAGGGATTATTCTGGTGAGGTTAACTGAGGTGGGAAGACCTCTCTTAACTGTCAGAGGCGCAATCCCAAGGGCTGAGCCCCTGGACTACACAAAAGGAGAAAGTTAGCTGAGCACAACATTCATTGCTTCCTGAACATGGGCTGAATACAACCAGTTCTTCAAACTCCTGCACCATCTCTTCCCTACCACGACGGGCAATAAGCTGAAATAAACCCTTCCTTACTGTGTTTGATTGAAGTCTAACATGTCAAACATAAATACAGCGACTTGCTTGCTTTCGGCTTCCTTTGATCGAGAGTATCATGGTCCATCATTGTCATCTTCTTTGCGCATATTTATTGTTAAGCAAGTTTCCTATAGGAGCATGTTGTTGGGTCTTTTAAAAAATCCATTCAGCTACAATGTTTTAATTGGACGACTTAGTCTATTTACATACAAGATATTAATAATAGGCAAGAACATATTCTTGTCATTTTGTTGACTTTCTTTGGCTGCCTTGAAAATTGTTTTTCACTCTCATTTATTGTGGTTTTATGTTTTACTATATAGATAATTTTGGTTCTTTTGTCATTTATACATTCACATGTATCATGATAGTAGTTATCTTTCTTTCACTTCTATATATAGAACTCCCTTAAGTCTCTTTTGGAAGGCTAAGTTTTATGGTTATAAATTTGCCTGTTTTTGCTTCTCTTGGAAGGTCTTTATTTCTTTGCTTCTGAAGCATAGACTTATTGAGTATAGTAACCTTGGTTGGCAGTTATTTTCTTTCAGACACATCTTGCCATTCTATCCTGGTCTGTAAGGTTACTGCTGAGAAACCTGTTTTTGGTCCATTGGGAGGTATTCTTTAATGTGACTTGGCATTTCTACTAGTTTTTAAAATTCTTTGTCTTGTACATTCAGTTTAGTTATGATATGAAGATTTTTTTTCTGATCATGTCTATTTGGGATTCAATAAGCATTCTGTGTATAGACATGCATACATTTCCTCAGATAAAGGAAATTTTGGTATTATTTCATTGAATAGGTTTTTCTATAGAACACCTAAGAAGAAGATAAGATGACACGTTAAAGATATGAATGCTTATTCATTTAATGGTGTTCCAGAGTGGTGGTTTGAATCAGATGTCCCTATTGGCTTGTGTTTTGAATGCTTGGTCCCCAGATAGTGGCAATTTGGGAGGTGGAGTTACTGGGGGAGTGAGCTTAGGGGTGATTTTGCTCCACCTTGCCAGAGCTCAGTTCACTCTTGCTGCTTTCCGACAGCTGTTGGGACAAGCGGTGATGTCCAGCCTCTGCTCTACCATCCGTTCCCCATCATGATGGACTTTCCCCTAGAGACTTAAGCCAAGATAAATCTTTGAGCTGTTTTGGTCAGGTGTTTTGTCCCAGCAACGTGAAGGTAACTATAACACCCAGAAACCTTGAACTTGCTCTTCATTCTTCCTTTTACCTGTCTGAGTGGGATATTTCCCAGGACCCGTCTCTGTGTTTAGATGGTCTTTATTCCACCTGACCTGGTTCACTGTTGAGCCTCACAGCTAAGCATTTTCTTTGATTTAATTTCCTTTTTTTCATTTTCAAGATTTTTGTTGGTTCTTTTTCAAAATCTCTGTGAATTTTTCATTCTCATTTAGCTGGTTATTTGGATTCTCTTGGATCTTACTGAGCTTTTCAATAGTCATTCTTTAGCTGGGCGTGGAGGCAGAGGTAGGAGGATCGCCATGAGTTCGAGGCCAGCCTGAGACTACAGAGTGAATTCCAGGTCAGCCTGGGCTAGAGCGAGACCCTACCTCGAAAAACAAAAAACAGCCATTCTTTAAAAACTGACAGTCAGTCATTTTTATTTCATAAGACTATTATTACACATCATAGGCATATTATCTTTTCCCTATTTGCCGTGCCCTACACTGAGATTTGATCATCTGTAGGCCACGTATTCATACCACTACTTTATTTATGTCTGCGCGTTAAGTGTATGTGCACATACGCCATGGCATGCATGGGGGGTCAGAGGACAACTGTCAGGTCAGCCTCTCTCCCCTCATTTGAGGCAGGTTTTCTCACTCTTGCTCCACAAACTTCTGCAAATCCTCATCTCCACCCCTCCCATCTCACCATGTCCACACCGGTGAGCTAGGGTTACAGAAACCCACCTCAGCCTCCAGCTTTGTCCATGGGGCCTGAGTACTTGTTTGAGTCATGAACGCTTTGTCTACTGAGCCGTCTCCCAAGACCCATGCACCACTTTTTATGGTGTGGCCTTCTTATCAAGTGGCTTTCTTCTGAAGATGTGTCTTGGGGTGTTGGCTTGTTAGATGTCTTTGACTCTAGCTGGTACCATAATGTAGTTTCTCTATAGCTTCATGCTACTTGCTGACGTAACCTGCTTCAACTATGTGGACTGAAGACCAGCGGATTTCCAGGAATCCTCCAGGCCTTTAGCGCTGGATTGGGACTGCTGAGGCGTCCAGCTACATTGTGTGCCTCAAGGTTCAAGCCTGCAGATGGTATTGTTGGACTGCTGTAAACTAATCCATTTGATCAGTTCTGCTCCTCCATGATCCCTGATTAATACAGATTGTGGTACCGAGAGTGGGGTTGTTGCTGTTGGAAACCTGACCTTGTGGCTTTTGGAACTGATTTGTGGGATGAATGTGGAAAGATTTGAAACCTTGGACTAAGAAACACCTTGCAGTGCCCTAAGTAGAGTTTGAGGAATAATTCTGTTGAGAGTTGAAAGACCTAAAAGACAAAGCGATAGACCCTGGAGGCTTTAGACGGCTGTGAAGGAGAGCTGGCTTGGGATGGAGTTTTTGCTAAGCTGTGGGGAGCCCAGTTGATAACTGGAACTCCAGAGACTGTTATTGGTCAGATACTGCATATGGAGTGAAGGAGCTGGTGTTCGCCCTGCTTGTTTTAGATCTTACATGCTCAATATTTCCTCGCTATGCCCAATTCCATCTTTTGCAATGATTGTTTGTTCTGGGACATTATGTGTATTTCTGTTTAAATTCTACATGCTTACAGTTAAGAGGTTACCCCAAGTCTTGCATGAGACCTTGGACTCTGGACTTTTGAACAGTGTTGAGATTTAAAAAAAAAAACACCTATGGGCTTTTCAAGTTGGACTGAATACATTTTTATATCTTGAGATAGTTTTGAGTCTGTGGGGGACAGGAATGGAATTTGGGGGTTTGAATCAGATGTCCCACTACCCAATAGATAGTGTTTTAGATGCTTGATTTTCAGCTGTTATCAATTTGGGAGATGGAGCCTTGTTGGAGGTGTGTTTCTGGGTAGGGCTTGTGGGTGTTTTATAGCCAGTTCTCCCTTGGCCAGAGCTTGGCTCAGTCTCTCTTGCTGCTGTTTTCCATTTCCTGTGGCAGAGGTGACATCCAGCTTCTACGTGTGCCAGGCTTTCCCTCAAGACTGCAAGATGAAACAATCCCTTCCTCCCATCAGCTGGTTTTGGTCAGGTGTTTTGTCAGTGAAGAGCCCTCAGAGGCCTTCCTGATCCAGCACTGCTGGGCCACGATGACTCTGCAAGGTGGTTGGAATGGATGCAGATTCCCAGAGATGGGACCGTGGAGACTGATGCCGACAGAAGCCTAGATTCAGAAAACAGCTCACTCAAGATGACTCCTGGATATAGCAGATTGCAGAAAATGGGAAGTCCTGTTCCAAAGCAAGCCTGCTGTGCAGAGACATTGCACATCACTGACCTGTGTGTGCTGCAATCCCATCGGGATTGTAAACCTTCCCAATGGCTGACTGTTAGCACCTGTACCAGTCAAGTTACCGGGGAGTTTTTTCTCACTCCAGGAGTCATGGTGGCAAATGTGGAGGACTTGTTTCTTATGCCACTGTCCAGGGACCTGAATTTTAGAAGGTTCCAGTTTCTTTCCTGCTAATTTTTAGTATTCTCCCACAGTGTTTAAGCTCAAAATGCGGGTTTAAATCTGTAATTTTGGCTTTTCCTATAGGCCTTCTTCCAGGAAGAGGTGAGTGATGAATGTTCCCAGAGACATAGCAAGACGCTGTTCTGAGTGAGGTTGGCCAACAAGACAGAGGCTGCCGCTGAGAGATGGCTCCATATTCAACGGAGAACGTGCTCCATGGACTTTCTGACCTCCACCTCTGTTGTTTTGACCAGAAAACCGGCAGAGAGAGGTGCATGGCCAATGTCTAGAGAACTGGAAAAGTGTACTTCTAAGTATGTCTGGGAGGATATTTCCAGGGAAGATTGACATACGGACCAGCAAACTGAGTGTGACAGGCCCACTCTAAACACAGAAGGTACTAGAAGGGAAAACTTGTTCTTTTTTTAAAAAAAAATTTATTTATTTATTTTTCAAGCAGAGAGAGAGAGAGAGAACACAAGGGCCACCACCTTGTGGCTTATGTGGGTCCTGGGGAATTGAACCCAGGGCCTTAGGCACCGGAGGCAAGTGCCTTATCCAATGAGCCATCACTCCAGCCCTTGTTCTCCTTCTTGCTCTCGCTTTCCAAGAGGATATGCTTTCAGACCAGCAACCCTTCGGGGCTGCATGGGGGCTCTTGGGCCTTGAATCGTCAGTCTCTACTGTCACTCTGAGGATTCTAGCTGCTGGGACTGACTTCTCTGGCTCTCCAGAGCTTATGGACAGCCACTGTGAAAACTTTCAGACCTTGTGATGGTACGAGCTAATCCATCGAATCCCGTTTTATATACACACAAGTCTACCTGTTCTGTTTCTAAGACCCCTAACACAGGTTCCCTCTACAAGAGAAGCCCACTGGCTGAGGCTCCTGAAAGATCACCTTTGATCTGCTCCCTCCCTGCTGCGAGGCTGCTCAGCTGTGCTATGCATTCTTGCTAGCAGAAATGAGTCTTTTTCCAGAAGGGTCTAGAACTTACTCACAGTGCCAGCTCCGGTTTCCCTGTGTTTGCCAATCCCTTACCTATCTGCACTTGGGCTGCTTCCCGCAGACATAACTTCTTGCAGGATTAATATGAAAGAAGACATTATTAGAGGCAAAAAAAACCACATTCCAACAGAAAACCAGGAGACATTCTTGCAAATATCAGAAAATATAAAATTCTAGCCTATTCATAGTCTTAATTTTTTTTTAATTTTTAGAAATTTTTAAGTCCGTCAAGTTCCTGAAGCGCTCTAAGCTGACCCAGACACTTGATGAAAGTGGACGACACCTCTGGGTGGCTCAGTGGGCCACCCAAGGAGCAGAGAAGCCAGGACTACTGATGAGGGAGGGAACTCGGTTGCAGAGGAAGAACTCTCACCCGAAGTTCTCACTGGTTTTCTGTTTTGATTTTTCTTTGGAAATACTTTTAAACTTTTTATTGACAGCTTCCATAATTAGAGATATTAAGCCATGATAATTCCCTCCCCACCCCACTTTCCCGCTCTCACATCCACCCTCCATCCTTCACCCTCCCTCTCTCAGTCTCTCTTTTATTTTGAGGTCATCCGCTTTCCCTCCTACTATGAAGGGCTGTGCAAGGTCATGGGTATCAAGGCCACTTGGTGTCCGGAAGATTGC